>VZSR01000047.1:125254-189073 GCA_013398615.1 Brachypodius melanocephalos
TTTTTTTTTTTTAGTTTTAATCTGTCTCAGCTCTGGTTCCAGAATTTAAATGCAGATATACAAAACATATATTTTAATGCTTCTTAATCAGCAAGAAACTGCAAATACATCTTTAACTACAACTAGATAATATAACTTCAGCTAAGGCTATACTGTAGCTTCTGAGTCTTCATCTGAACTCCTGCAGTTACTGCTTTTCCTGAAGCCCTTCCACGTGTATCCCATGAAGGTGGGGCTGATGGGCAGGAAGCTGAAACACCTGTATTTTTTAATGAAGTTCATGCCAAAAGGCAGATCATACGTTTCCATGCCCTCTAGGGATTTGCTTCCCTTACCAACCCCTTTCTTCCATTTCCGTATTCCCCTTTCTTCAGGGCTTCCTAGAAATCAAAATAAAAGGAGAATAATATATATATTCATGGATATGAACACCCAGGCCTAAGACAGAACCTGAAAGAAGAAAAAAAAGCCATCAAGGCTCAGCCACCAAGTTCAGAAAGCTCTGGAAACATCTTCCAGACTCCTCAAAAAGAGAAAACCACATTATCTGTTTTATTTTGTAACTGGAAGTCAAGGCTAATTCTTCCTCATGAATGGAAGCAGGTTTGGATCTCAAACCTGGTTTTATTCTGTCTTCTGGAGACTGCTTTGGTTTCTATCAGCTCTTTTAGGTGTTTAACAGGACAGAATTTTAACCCAGGAAGGACTCCAGGTGTTCTCAGGGGAAGGGAGGACAGGTGTAAGGACTCTGCTCCTGGTGTGAAAACAGCCAGGCACAAAAGCAGGGATCTCCTGCTCCTGCTCTGCTGCAGGGAATGCTGCAGTTACCCAGGGAAAGGACAGCTCAGGGCTCACCTGGGATGGTGTTATCCAGGATGAAGGCGACGCAGCCCCCGACGAACATGGCTGTGGTGAGCAGGACGTTCAACACCTGATCAATGCCTGCTATTCCTGCAGCAACAGGGAAAACCTGCTTGGGTTTTTTATCACCCAGATCCTGCTGATTTACATCCAGGCCAAGCAGGAACACTTGTTCCTGAGTTCAGTGAGGGATTTGCTCAAAAAGGCTTCTGGAAGCCATGTGGGGATTGATGCAGAAGAACTTTCCTCCAGTGCCCCATCACGGGACATTGTTCCCCAAAATGCAACTTCAGGAACTCTCAGTTGCTCACAAAAAATGTCACAAAACACCATTTTAGTTCCTATTGCAGACACAACTAATCTGAACTAAGTAGAAAATCATGAAATGGAAAAGAGAAACGTTTGGACTGTAAAATTGTGGGGACTGAATTATTTTTATAAATCTTTACTTTTTAAAGGGGCAAGAATTCAGACCCCCAGTTATGGAAGAACACTGCATTAACCACATAAATCTTGAAGGATTTGCTTTTCTAACCACTTACAGCAGGACAGATACGCCTTCAAATCCTGGTCTGAAGGCATAGTAGAAAGACAAGTCAGTTAATATTTTGTTTGAAAAAAAATCCGAACAAACCCAAAGCAGTGAAATATTTCCTTTGAGCCCATCTCTAGTGTCACACACTGGCATGACCACTGCTAAGGGTAACATTAAGCAGAAAACTTTCCCAGTGAACTCCTCAAAGCTACAATTCAATTAAACAATCTGCAAAGGAATTCACTAAAATCAAAATTCACACTCAGAACACGTCTGAGTGACAAAAAGTTTCAACCTCCAGACAATTCCTCACCTTCCAAACTCTGCCTTGGTGTTTCCCCTTAATCTTTTAACATCATTTACAGCTCACATTCACCCTTTCAGTTTTTCTTTCAGCCCAGTTGGCAACTGCCTCCTTCCACTGCTCTACAATGCACCCAGAGAAAGCAGGAAAGTTTCAGCTGTGCCCCACTGGAACATTCCCTGCTGATCTCAACCTCCCAATGAATTCTCCTCTGAACACACAGAGCTTGTCTTGACCCACAGCCTTTACTGTCTGCATCATTTGGGTTTTTTCCCCACAATTTGGGTTTCCTCTTACTGACCGTCTGCACTACCTGGATGGATTTTCCATGAGAGCACAAGGCACAAATGTTGATGTGATGGAGCAGGAACTCGTACCTGTGACCAGGGGGTTCTGTTTGAGATAGCTGGGGAGGACGAGCCCAAAGAAAATGGAAAATCCGAGAACAAAGAGATTCCGAGAAGAATTCAGATCGATGAACTGGAGGTTTGACAGACCCACGGCCGTGATCATGCCTAAACATAAAAAACCCAAGGACCAGCTTTTAGACAAGTCTTTCTCTTTCAAAAAAAAAAGACAGCAAACTCTTCAGAAACAGCAAAGAGGAGCACAAAGCCCCCTTACCAAAGAGGGTGCAGAAGAGAGCCCCCAGCACGGGGTCAGGCAGCGATGCGAAGAGAGCGCTGAACTTGCCCACCATGCCCAGCAGCAGCATGAAGGCTGCTCCGTACTGAATCACCCTGCGGCTCCCAACCTGCAAGGAAAACAGGACAGGACACTGTGAGAGCTCTGCACTCAGCCCAGCCTCACACCTGGCCTTTTTATTTTGGTTTTCAGTTTTAATTTGAGCTTGCTCCCAGTTCCCATACAGGTTTCGTTTTGGTGCTGCTCTGCAGCCAAACTCAGCTTCCCTGCCTTGGGGCTGGGCAGCACCAGGTCAGCCCTAAAACCATCTGGAACTGCCACAATCACCAGGAAATGTGGTGAAATCCAACCACAAAACAGAAAGCAAAATGGGCAAACCACTGAGAGGAGAGATGGCAAACAGAAAAAATAAATTCCGTGTGTTGGTGCCCTTGGACACGGGAATAGATTGAACAGTTACCAGGTCATGGGAAGGAGGTACAGGATTTTTAGACTTAGATCAGCAGCCGGTTTTGTGACATCCTCTGAGACCATGAATGCAAATCAGGGCTGTGCTAGCACTGAAACCAAGGGCCTGCACTTCCTTCCCAGTTTTATTTTAAGCATGCAAAATTGAAGCAGTCAGTGGTTCTCTGTGGTGCAGGGGTACTGGACAAACCTGAACAGCTGGTACTTTAACACTCTTCTACTGACAGAAGAGGTGCCTCAGGGACAACAAAAACTCTTGTACATTAAGATGGTTCCTAGAAAAGTCCTTTGCAGGTCTCCTGGTACAGAGCATCAGGGTTCAAAAAGGAAATATTCATTTGTTCACCAAGTGTGACTGAGCTCAGTGAGTGAAATGAGAAACAACAGATCCAACAGGCCTGAGGAGGGGTAAAGTCCTTCCTTCCCCCACATTCCTCACTGCGGAGCTCCAGGTGAGCTCCTTCCCCTGCAAACAGAAGGTACACCATGAACTGGAATTACAACAGAATTTAGCTGGCACCTGTCTCTACTCTTTATAAAGATATTCATTTTCACAGGACCATTGAGATCTTATCCTACAATTCTCTTCCTGCCAGAAACAGGCAAATTCTTTGAAAACCTGCTTGATAGTGACATTTATTTATGCAAACAAATTAAGCTCCTCTGGAAAGCTACTGAAAACATCCTAGGCAGCATTTAGTTCAGGCTCTGTATTTATTGCCAGCACACACACAGTGATTATTTTGGAGTGCATCAAATGGTACCTGGTGCCTCCATTTCAGCATCATCACTATGCAAGAGCTGCTTTAGCCCCAGCTAAACAGAGTTAATTTATCTTCCTCTCATCAAGTAACACACACACTCGCTCAAAGACTTTGCAGCACCTCCATCCAGCTGAATTTAAATTCTAAGTGTAATTATACACCCATTTCAAGGGAGGGAAATGCCCTGGGATCAGCGGGGCAATGTAACACTAAAGATTTCCCCTCTGAAATCAACAGCAGAGCATCTCTGTGCCAAAATTCTATCTGAAGCTGAAAAACTCTTGAGTTTCGGGGAATGAATGTGCAGGCAGGGGAACAAGAGCAAAGCCTGTTGCAGAGGCACCCAGCTGTGCCACTCTGGGCAGCTCCACTCCCTGCTACAGCTGCCACTTCAACTTTTCACTGTTCCAGCATGAAACGCACATTCATTTCTGTGGGCTGCTCATGAAAAAAGTGCTGTTAATTCATCTCAACCCCCATGAAGAGACAATAGAAAGGGAGCAGAACAGAATAAACCTTTAAGAATTTTTTCTGACCAAAACTTCTCCTAGGAGATTTCTGTCAGCAGCTGGATGGTGACTGGTACTGACAGCAGATGGTGCTGTTAGTGTTGAATTGCACCCTGAACCCAGCAGAATCACCCTTTATGCAGCAGAAGAAATGGCTGAGGACAAATATATCATTTATCTGGGATTAGGCCAGGCGGATGAGTTACTGCAAGCGGAGGACAGACATTTTCTATCCTTGTATGAGGGATTTACGGTTCCCACGTTAAACACCCAACAAGATGGACCTATCTACATCATCAATCACTCTTACCAATGCTGCTGCTATTTCTTACCAAGGTTAAATGAACAGTATCAGGCAGATCTCTCTGCAGCCAAAGGCCTTCCAGTTCATCCAGGCACAGATCCAGCCCCACATGTGAGCAAAGGAATTCCTCATGCACTCATACATTTTGTTGAGCAACATCAAAGCCTTAACCCCAAACATTTAGGGGACATTTAACTCTGAAATGACTTTGACTGCAGCCCCTGTGCCAGTGCAACGTCCCAGTACAGACGTAGATAAAAGCCTGAGCACCTCATGTTGCATTTTACTGTGTTTAAGTGAGGCACTAAGAAGTCACTTCCTACTGATGCTTTCAGAGCCAAGGCATCCAAAAAGCACCAATTTCTACACAGTTTACAGTGTTTATGCCTCAACCCCAACCACCCAGAGCACTGGAATGCTGCCTGGGTTTTCCAAGAGACAGTTTATGCAGCAACATCTGCTTTATGCGGATTCTAACTGCCTTTTACTCTGAATAAAAGGATCTTTGAGGTCTGGAGGTACAATAATGCATTTCTCTCCGACAATAGCTGGTAGAGTCAGGTACACTCAGAATGATCTGGGAAGTTTTGTCTGCAGAGGAATGGAGCAGAATGGTCTCCTGGAAGAGGATTATGAACATAAGGAACATTCGAGCCTCTGAGGGCTCACAGCAAAGCACTTCACCTTTGTGATGCCCAGGACCCCAATGTTGGGGCTGGAAGAGGTGGATCCATTCCCTGTCCCAAACACTCCGTCCAGAACACAGGAGAGACCCTCGATGAAAATTCCCCTGTAAATCCCAAACACAACACGAGAGTCACCTTGGTACAGGCACAGTTTCACTGGGAGAGTGTTTCATGGCTGAATGCCACAGAGGCATCTGTTCCACCATGGAATTAAGTGTAATTCATGCTTCAAGCTCCAACACACCTGGAAAACACACTGGAGTTCTGTTTCCTGAGTCTTAGACCCCACATTCTTAAACTGAGGAAATTATACTTAAAAATCCAAATAAAACTTCACAGCTGTTCTTTGTTTCTAAACTGCATCCAGGTGATTTTGACAATCCCAATTCCAGAACCAGTTTAGAGTTCTATCCCTATGGCAATTGTGCTATTAACTTCCACAGACTCCAGCAGGAATAGGACTGGGATTCAAATGCTCCCTCTGTAACAAAATAATCCAAGGTGACAGTTCCATCCTGGATTTCAGATCTTTGGCCCTTGCGTTTGACCAAGCTGTAACATTTCATCTCAGAGGACACTCCTGTCTTATCCCAAGGGGAAAAAAAAGAAAAAACCCAAATAGCCTGAGACACTGGAAGTATTTCTGGTTTGGACAAACCTGTTTATGGCATGGATGGGTGGAGGGGGAGCACAGGACAGTCTGGCACAGGCATAGTAATCCCCGATGGACTCAATGATGCTGGCGACGACGGCGCTCAGCATCCCGATCACCCCCGCAGCAGAGATGGTGGGCAGTCCCCACTGGACTGTGAAGAGAAGAAAACTGAAATCTCTCACAAACAGAAATCTGATAGAATCGTGGAATGGGTTGGGTTGGGAAGGACTTTTATGATCATCAAGCCCAGCTGTTCCCCCAGCACTGCCCATGGCCCCAAGTGCCACATCCACACTGCTGCTAAATTCCCCCCCAGGGATGGGGACACCACCCCTGTGCAGGGCTGGGCAGCCCTTCTGGGGAAGAAATATTCCCCAATATCCAACCTGAGCCTCCCCTGGCACAGCCTGAGGCCGTTCCCTCTCCTCCTGTCCCTGTTCCCTGGGATAAGATCCCAAATCCTACCTGGCTGCCCTCTCCTGTCAGGGAGTTGTGCAGAGCCTCAAGGTCCCCCCGATCCCCCTTTTCTCCCTCTGAGCCCCTTTCCCAGCTCCCTCCTGGGGCTCCAGCCCCTTCTCCAGTCCTGTTCCTTTCCTTGGACACACTCCAGCCCCTCCATGTCCTTGTCCTGAGGGGCCAGAACTGACCCTGGGATTGAAGTGGGGCCTCCCCAGTGCACAGCACTGCCCTGGGCACTGTTTATCTATCTTTGATGGAAACAACAAATTCCCTTCACTCTAACACAGTCTGGCAAGTTCAAGGAGATGAAAGAAGCAAAGGAAAAACCGCCAAACCAACTGCTTTGATCACACTTGGAAAAATCCCAGAGAACCATAAAACCCCACTAAAAAAATTTTCTCCTGTTCAGGAATTTGAGCTACAGCTTGTGAGCAGACAATTGAGGCCAGTGAGGAAAATGCCACTTAATTATTATTGCACCAAAAACTCACTTTGGTCACAAGTTTAGTCCACCAAAGAGGATGGCAACAAACCAGCTCTACTCACTGCACAAACACCCCCCAGCTCTAAATTTTTGTAGTAGAGAAAACAAGATTAATTTAAGCCTGCAGAAAAGCCTGGCAGGTTTTCCACAGCAATTGCCTTAATGCTTTTATCTCTTTCAAATAGATGAGTCTCCTGCAACAAAGGGATCTGCAGTCACACAAGAGTGAATGAACCTCACAAATACGAAAGGGCTGATCAGGGTGGAGAAGTTTTCCTCTTCTTCTTTCCAAAAGCTTCTATTCTTCATCTGCTGCTTTAGAAGTGGTTTCTTTTAAGAACCAAAGCATATGGAAAACCACAACGAAGCTGCCTCATCACAATGTGGTGGTATAGCTATGATTCTATGCTAAAAGACTATTATTCCCTAATTACCCCATTAATTTCTGAAGGGTGAACCAGTTGTGCAAACTCATGCCATAAACCCAGCCTTTAACAGCTTTAAACTCAGAGGTGGTCAACATAAAAACACATCCAAAGCATCCAAAACGTTGTGTAAAGTGTTTGGTGTTCTGTTGTAAATAATTTCATTGCCCTCTGATAAGCAGGGCCTGGCATTCTCTGACTTGCCAGTTCCAGCAATGCCTTGGCAAGTCAGGGCATTTTTCTGTCAGGAACAGTTGTGCTCGTTCAGGAATGGGTGTGTTTGGGGCAGGGAGGTGCAGCGAGACGGGAGAAACTCCCCACAAAAGTGATTCTTTAGACAATGAGAGTCAGTGACTTCAACAGAGCTGTAAAAACGTGTCCCTGTTATTGTATAACATTAACAGGATTGTCAAGGACAGATGAATCAGCCAGTCCTTGGATTTCCACGCTGTAGGTAGAGTCACTTGTTATCAGAAGAGTCACCCAGATAAATCCTGCAAACTGCAGTTTCAGACCCTCAGCCTTCCTTGGGTGAGACCTTAATGTATCAGCTGCAGAGGAAAACAAGGAAAAACCATCAGCCCCACCCAGCAAGTAATGAGAGTGGTGTGTGTTGGAACTGTGGATTGGTTTGGATTGGATGGGACCCTCCAGAGTCCCAACCCTGCCACAAGCAGGGACCCCTTCCACTGTCCCAGGCTCCTCCAAGCCCTGCCCAGCCTGGCCTGGTACGCTCCCAGGGATGGATCACCCACCATCCCAGGGTTATGGAATGCACCACTGAGAGAGAGCCAGCAGAGCTTCTGGAAGAAGAGGAACGACACTCCTGGGTTCCTGGGGAGCAGGCACACTTACAGGGGTAGGGCACCTTGAACCAGGGGGCCACCAGCAGCACGCCCCGGCGCGCGTCCGTGCGCGCGTAGAAGCCGTACTTGGAGCTGTCCGGGGGGAACACGTCCGTCACTGTGAAGATGAAGCACAGCAGCCAGGACACCAGGATGGCCAGGATGATCTGGGGGAGAGGAGCAGAGAAGCTGATAAATGAACTCAGTTCCCACTGGGGATGTGCTGAACAGCTGTGAGTCTGACCCAGCAGCAAATCCCATGGCAGATCCACAGGGCGCTTCCCCCCCAACAAGGAAGGTGCTCTCACAAAATCCTTGGAATAAGACCAAGTCCCTTCTCTCCTTAGCAAGTCTCCAAATGGGCACTTCTAACAAACTGGGGAATCAGTCTCAGTTTTACTACAGAAACAGAGAGCAGCCTTCCACCTGGGGAATTGTTTAGGTAAAAGGAGATGATAATGATCTGATATCAGCAGTTCTGAGGGCTCGGTTTACGCTCTCCTTGTGTACACAAACACCCCTTCTTCTCTGCCCTTCCCTCACCTCCTGGGTCTCCATAACTCCAAAAGCTCCTCAGCAGAGGCAGACACCAGAGTGGCCACAAAATCAGAATATTTTCTGTGGCCAACGAGCCATTATGTTCCCAATATATCCATTTAAGCTTCTATCTCACCCTTGGGAGCATTCTATTGTAAAGAAAAATAAAAACCAAGGGAAAAAAAAAAACAAACCAAAACCAAACAAACAAAAAAAAACCCTGAAACAGAAATTTTTTTTTCTGCCTAAGGAAGAACAAGTTCAGTGACTTACAGGGAACATCTTGAAAAGCTGCAGCCTGTATGCTGTCCATCCTTTCTTGGATTTATAAATGGGCAAGGGAAATTTGACATTTCTGGCATACTGAGAAAACAACAATACTAGGAAAATAGTCCTGAGGAAAAAAGGAGGAGGAAAAGGGTGGGACAAGAGAAATGTCATTAGCACCAATATATGACACATTCTTCTCAGCACAAACCTCTTCAGACCCTTTGGAAGCAGAACATAAATGCAGGTTTTCAATTTAAGCAGAAGACAAGGCAGCAAAATTATTTAAATTATTATTCCTTAAATACCAAAACAGAATTTGAATTCTAAAGTGCTGCAAAACTCAGCAGCTAAAATGAACCAGAAACAGGCCCAGACTGAAGGGAGAATTACAGTTAAAATTCCTGTGTTGCCCCTTCTTCCCTCCTGAACTCCACCTGTGATCCAGGTGCTCTGTAAAGCACAAAACTTGCTGCCAGCATATGGGAAGGAACAGGAAAACTGGAGACTTGTATACAGTAATTCTTACATTTCAAAATTTGCATAAAACCCCAAAGCACTTGAAACATTTCTGTCAGGGAAATTTTTCTGTTCTTCAGAATCCATTTTTTTTAATCTGAATCTTTCACTAAATAGCTGCAAATTAAGCAGAATGCAGCCAGACCCCCAAGATTTGCTGCAAGTGCAGCACCATCAGTATTAAATGTCTCAATTGTTATGCATTTCGCCCCCCACAATGAAACTGCAAAGCTCCTTTAGATACTGAAAATTCATTTTTACAGCTAAAATAAGCCCCCACTGCACTGAAACATCAGAAGCCAGGGCATGCTGCTCAATTCTGAACGAGCCAAGCCAGCTCTTCTCTGAAAGGGCCTCCTAAAGACTGGAGCTGTCTGAAGAAGCAAAGCTTTACTGAAATTTGAGATTATGTTTTTATCAGCTGACTTGAAAAATAAAAAGAGGATTTTCAGCCTCTCTCCCTCTTCTTTCCCAGATCAGACATAAACCAGTTTTCCTCTCCCTCAGTCTCCAGGAATAAGGAGGGGCATTTACAGCCCTTGCTACTCCAGGAGAAAAACAAAAGGCACATCTTCCATGCAGGAAATCCCAGAATCTCCCCCAAAATCCACCATGGGAAGATGGGCTCCACAACCTCACACACCAGCCCTCAGAACAGGAAGCTCTGGATTTTATTTAGCACAGAGTTGTAAAAAAATGCAATATTCTATTATTGCAAGGAATTTTCTATTGGCTGCATGGCACAGCAGCTGTGAAACAGAACCAAATCCTTGAATGCCTCAGGAAAATTTGGATAAACAGGCAAAACCCAACTCAGGAATAATTCCCCTTTCTACAAATCACAGTGCAAAGTGTCTTGTGGAATAAAGCACCCATGGAACAAGTCAAGTCAGGAAACTGTTGGGGAAATTGGGAATCCTGTCCAACATGGACAAGCATCTGCAGGTCCCAAAGGCCCCCAGCTCTGCCAAAGCTGATTCTGCAGGGTCAGGGAGAAATCCAGGACCTTGATCTCATCAGAACAGTCAAGACAATTCCAGAAGCCACATCTCACAGAGCTGGAGTCATTTTTGAGTGGCTCCCCACAGCTATGGAGTTGTTTTCAATAATCCAGTGCACATTTTTGCATGGCAGAAGCCAGTATTGACTGGGTGATATTTAAATCCCACTCCTGAATTGATTTTTTTTTCCATCTGCAAAAATGTCAACTATAATTACACATTTCCATGTCCAATTCAAAGATCTGCTTGATTCATTTAACGTTAGTCCCAACTCGCACAGAGTTTGTTTTACAGGCAAATAAAACGTTCATTTGGATCAGCTGCTTAATATAATAGAATCACAAAAATACTTGTGATGCCAACATCCAAGATAAAAGAGAATTAAAGAGCCCTTTTAATCATAAGCTGCACTTACAGAATACTTTACATGTTCAAAGCACTGTGCAAACATATTAGTGAGATCACAATCTGATCTCATCAAGGCATTCCTCCTGCTCCCAGAGCCAGCACAGTCGGGTGCTGCACACGGAACACAGCAACTGCTTCAGCCCCTAAAATGGGCTTTCCAGCCTTATTTGGCTGCTTACCCACACGGGGAGCTTTTGTCTTCTCTTCGTCTCATTTCCTCACTTATTCCTTTTCATTCTTTCATTTCCCTGGTCCCTTCAGCTGATGGCACACATCCCAGACCCTGAAATTCCCTCTAAAAGCCTTTTTGTCCCAATCTCTCTGCTCATGGCTCAGCCACTGATGGTGTTTATGGCAATACTTGTGCCCTCTGTCATCACACAACTGAATTTCTCTTGGGCACAGGAGAAGAAAACCAGTACCAATGGCAGAGGGACCAGCACCACCAGTGGTATTTACCTGCTGCTGCAGGAGAGGCAACAGGCAATGCCAGCCTAGAGATACAAACCGTTCACTGTATTTCATCTCCCTAGTGTTCTGTTAAATCATCTTTTCTACAGCACTGAACTCCACCCAGCCAACAGCTCCCAGATCAACTGCTCTTTACAAAACTCTGCTCTCCACACCTCATTTTTGGCCCTGTCCTTCCCTCTCTCCTTGAGTTCACATTATCATGGAATGGTTTGGGTTGGAAGGAACCTTAAAGCCCATCCAGTTCCACCGAGGAGCCATGGGACACCTTCACTATCCCAGGCTGCTTCAAGCCCTGTCCAACCTGGCCTTGGGAACTTCCAGGTATCCAGGGGCAGCCACAGCTGCTCTGGGGCCTCCCCAACCTCCCAAGGAAGGATTTCTTCCCAGGGAAAAGCTTCTTCAGGCAACTCCCCTGAGCTGCTGCTGTCCTTATTCCCATATTTCCACAGCTGACCTTATCCAGACTCATCCACGTCCCTGCTCCTGGTGTTTCTCTACATCAGCAAGCCCAGAGGTACTCACAGCATGGCGATGCCCCAGTGTTTGCCAGCTCGCTCCCCAGCAGCCTGGAAGCCCGAGAGGCCGATGAGGGCCACGGTGGGGGTGATGGTCAGGGGGCCAATGTAGCGCAGCAGAGCCCCGGGCAGCCCCAGCAGCCCAATCACCACCTCGATCAGCGAGGACATGATGATGGCACCTTGGATCTGAACACACAACAGGGCAGAGAGGCAGCTCAGTCCCATCTGACAGGCAAAGCCAATTTGTTTTTCTGCTCTGGATTACAAACTGCAGTTAAAAGAATTCAGTGACACAGAAGAACTCAGCAAATTTTTTTTTTGTCATAAAACAGCTCATTATGTTTAAGTGACTTATTGCTTTAAGCATAACACTTATGGTTTTCTCCACAAAACTATTACACAACAGACCAGTGGGCCAGTCTGGAAGCTGTGTGGAAAGCACATCACACTGTCAGACAGGAGACCTGGGGTCCAGGCTAACCTTTAAGCTCTCAGATCGAACGGCAAGGGTTGGTGCGCCACGAGGTGATGCTCCTAGCTCCTAGGGGCAGAGTGTGTGCTGCATTGGTCACAAGTGCTCCTTAGAAGCTGGATTAGAGCAGCGTTGTGGTCTCAGGAGACTGTCAGCCCTCTTGGCTGCAGGGCTCTTGGCAGGATGTAGCTATGGTTTGAACATGGGGAAGAGAGAGGGGTTGTTTTTAATTAAGAAAAAGTTGGCAGCCCAAAGCAACGGGATGGGAGATCAATTCCATGACACACGCCTTCATTTGGACTACTCTACCTGCCACCTTGGCGTGGCACAACCCTCAGCCTGCCCTGCAGGGCACCATGACTTCATAATGCAGTGCTGTGAGTGGAGGAGGAGTTCCAGGTATTTCACAAGTCTCTTGGGAGAATCTTATCACAGGAGTCTCCAGCTTAAGACACTTGGGAGCAAAATAGATTTCCTAACTGTGGATTCACCTTCCAGGGGCCAGCCCCACTGCACAGGGACAGCAGACAAGAGGCCTGGCAGCAGCTTAACTGCTGCCAGCGAGCACAAATCAAAGTTACAAGAGAGGTTTTCATCTCACTTGAGCATTTCACTGCACATCTTTCAGAATGTGGTAACTAACTCCTGGTATTTGCTGTCCAGCAATGAATAGGCGGAAAAGATGAAGACTTCCATGAAATGAGTAAAGGGATATATTCACATGGAGATTGCAGCGAAACAAGAAATTACCAACTTAAAGACAAGAACACACAGATGATTAAGTGAGAAACTTAACTGGAACTGGAGACAGTGACAGCTAAAGGCAACTCCCACATTACCTCTCGTATCCGGGGGTACCAGATGTGCTCCGTGTGCAGCAGCTCTGCTGTTCCATTTGTAACTGTTATGTCTTGCAGAAGGGAGAAAAACACAGGGATTTATTTCCCAGCCACTCTGCCACCATATTCCACACAAAACAAACCCCTCCTCACGCTGTGTCTGACAAATGAGCTCCGATTCACACACAGAGCAAGTTCTTCTACAAAGGAAGTGACACCAGGCTCACCTTCCCCAAGAGCCAACCCCCCACTTCACCCTCTGCTCCAGACTGGGGAAACGCCCTGACCTCCAGACAGAAAGGTCAGTCAGGAATTCTCTCCCCACTCCAATGGAGAATTACTCAGCTGCTCCCCAGGAATCATGAACTCCAGTGCTTGCTGTTCCCCAGTTGAGGTCACTGCGTGAGCTGAGACGTGGGGACAGCCCAAATTGGCAGCTTTGGAAGCTGCAAGGGTTCAGGAGGAAGATGCAGCAAAGCTCTTTTTGAAAATCTGGAGTTGTGAGGACAATTGCTTTGCCACCTAGGGTTATCAGTTTCTTTCAACAAGCTGGGTATTAATCACATTTTGAATGTGAGTTAACAGAGATGTATAAACACACAGATATAACAAATTCAATTATTAGAGTCCAAAGGAGCCCTGGGAAAAGCTTCAGTCAGGAGTAAGCAGCCTAAATCCCTGTGCTGCTGCTTCCCACTGTCCACAGCCTTGGTATTGAATAAGCACCCCCCACTGAACAGAAAACTGCCAGAGTCATTTCCACCTTCCAATCCAATCCAATCCAATCTAAAGCAAATGCTCTCATCCCAACCAGAATCTTCTTCCTCTAAAGTTCAAATCTTCCAGAATGACAACATCAGCAGAGAAAGAGTGAAAAAGAACATCCAAATCTTGTTAAAACCTGTCAGGTATGACTTAAACAGGGGAAAACCCTGGTCTGGAGGTGATGCTGTACATTGCTCAAACTCCCTCCTACTCACAACTTCAAAGGATTCAGTTGGACTTGCTATTTCCAAATATTTGGAACATTATGGGAAAGAACATTAATGTAATGTAAATGGAACAGAAGAATTACTTTGTGCCACATTTACATTTCTTTCGTCAACATTTTTATATTAAAAAAATCCCCAGAAACAGAACTCTGCAAGGACAATTTCAGGAATCTTCTTCTGTGGCACAGTACTTGAACACTGTATAAAGAGGCTCTTTCCATATTCCCTGCTCATTACTCCCAGTTTTTATACCAGAAGCTCTGGCAGTTGCACTCCACGTGACCTGGGCCATTTGTCACTTAAACCTGAACAAGGGTAAGCAACAATTACCTGTGTTATTGCACTTCCACTTCTCCAGAGAGAGAATTGCTCTGGCAGGTGCTAAGAAAGCAAAAGCACTGGCTTGGAACAGGGGCAACCTGGTGAAAAAGGAGAGGAGAGATGGTGACATTCTGTGGGGCTACTGCAGTGGGTGGGCATTCAAACCACCCTTTACTGAGTTACAAAACTGGGAAATAGGAGGATTTCTCACAAAAAAAAAAAAACCAACCAAAAAAAAAAAAAACAAAACAACCCACAAACCCAAAAACAACAACAACAACAAAAAAACCCAGTCAGAGAAATACAAAGACTTCACAAGCCAAAGAGCTGACATCACCTGCCTGAAGTTATCAGCCAAGTAATTCCAGGGACCAGGCACTGACAGCAGACTGTGACTCAGCAGCACAGGGACACAGATGGACATTGAGCTGAGGGAACAGAGTGCTGAATGTGCAGCTTTTACCATCCCAGCACATGGAACAGCTCTCTGAAGGTACAGCCTGCAGGCTCCATCCCTTCCCTCTCCATGACTGCAAGTACACTCATTTTTAAGTGCATGTGTCAATAACTGCTGGGTTGATGGGAGCAGATTAGATGTTCCAAGTGGTTGCCACCAATAAATACAAACATTACAAGAATTTCAAGATTACATTCTTAGCACTGATGTTTATACTTCCCAAAAGATTTAAAGAGGATCTACCTGCACCAACTACAAATTTATCGAACTCACTGTACCTTGTGTAACAAATATCCCGATGTTACGTAATTACACATGCACTTTGAACTATTCTACAAGTATTGACATTAATGCACTGCCATGAGATTCCCTTTAACAGGAGATCCCAAGATGTGACACTGGGAATTGCTATGGGGCTGTTTCACAGCACCTCGAGGCCAGGGCAAACACCAGAGCAGGAAAAAGAACTGCTCAAGCTTCAGAAAATGCTCAAATGAGGAGAAGTGTGGGGGAAAAATGGTGTATACTGAGCACAGAAAAGATCCAACCAGAGGCACATTATTAATGGTAGTTGTGAAGTTCACAGGCAGAAGCTGGAGCAGTTTGGGCCATGGGCAATTTCAAACCCACCAAATGTTGAAAACTCCATTAGAAACTCAAACTTCATAAACTCCATGAGCCATCCAAGCATGGCTGGCTGGACTTAACTCCCACTGGGAGTTCCTTCAAGCACAAATCCCAGCTTTATCTCTGGGAAGTCAGGGCTGGTGGCTCAGGGAATGATTCACCTCATTCTGCCAGGCTCATTAAGCAAACTTGGTGCCCATGGCAGAACTGCAATACCTGGAACAAGCTGGTACTGCTCCATCCCACCTACACAGCCCCGCAGCCCCCTCAGAGGTTTGGTAAACACACACTGCAAACACATTCTCCAGTGCTGAGGTCACTGCTGCCAGCTTGGGTTGTTCTGTATCCCGTTAAACACCAGCACATAGGTGGAAAATCACATCTCAGCATGTCCTGCTCAACTTTTACATGACACAGGTAACTGAGGGAGCTCCCAAACAGCTCAAAATAGTGCTTTTCTTTTTTTTCTCCTAAGCCAGGCAAAAAAAAGTAATTTAATCTCTTAAATTTTTTTTTAAAAAATTGCTCAAAATCAGTCAACCAAGATCTTTCTCAAGTGACAGCTGCAGTCTGGAATGTGACTTACGGATTTTAAGGCAGCCACTCATTCCTAGCCAGATAAAGCATCAAAAGCTTCAAGTACCAAAGCTCATGAGTGGGATATCATCTAAATTTCATGTCTAAATCATCAAGTTGCTCCATTTTGGCACCAGCCCTTGTGAAAACAAGAGTTTTTCTGCAGTCAAAGGCATCTGGAAACATCTCATTACGTTCACGTCTCACAGATGTGAGAACACTGAGCCAGTGCAGTGACGGGCACAGCACCAGCACTGCCACCCTGGTGTGGATTAAAGCTGTATTTGATGGTCTCAGTACCACTAATTACTCACTAATGAACCCCTGCCAGAGCTGGGGCTCACTACATAACCCAGTGAATAGCTGGAATTCCTAGAACTGGTCTGGGTACCCAACTGACCACAACTCCACCTCGTAATTGAGCTAAATCCATCTTTAAGGACCCTTAAACCATGGAATTTGATCTTTTGAAACCTTTATTTGCTGAAATACTTTGCAGTTGACAGACTTGCCAATGAATACTTGCAAATCTCATTGAGAGGCCTGTGCTGCTGTATCCCATTCCCAGTCTTACATAAACCCTCCATCACATGGGGAATAGTTATAAAACAGCCCAGTGTGGAAATTTCCTCCTTAAATACAAGTTATTTTAAGACCCAAACACAATTTGGCCTTCAGGGATATAAAAATGTAAGTACAGTGCAAGTGGAAGCCACTGAAAAGGGAAAAATCCCAGCAGGGTGGAGGGCAGGGGTGGGATTACACAGAGAACAGAGAATTTTGAAATGATGGCACCATAATTTTGGGCCCCTCCTCTCTGAATGAGCCCCAAATCCCTCTCTAGTATGTGATAAAACACAAGATCAGTTAGGCGGGATAAAAACCATCCCAAATATGAAAAGCTTCCAGACAAGGTACATGAGGATTTATAGTTGCAGCACAAAGAGCCAACCAGGCGGGAAATAAGATTATTTATTCTTGGGAGTCTTTACTAAAAGGAAATACATTGGGGAAAGAAAGTCTGCTTTTTTAACAGCTTTCACTCTGTTGTTTTGTTATCAGAGTGAATTTTTCATATAAGACAGAGGAGTGAGCTCCAATGAGACAAAAACTATAGGGAAGGGGGTTTTTTGTTGTGTTTTTTGTTTTGTTTTGGGGGTGGTTTTTTTTTTGGGGGGGGAGGTTGGTTTTTTTTGTTGTTTTGTTTGTTTGTTGTTTTGGGGTGGGGTTTTTTTGGTTTTTTTTTTGGTTTTTTTTTTTTTTTTTTTTTTTTTCCCCAAAGGAGAAAGACCTGCAAGTGAACCAAAGCTAACTCAAATAGCAACCAAAGGGCACACTGACAAATCTGAACTATCCGGAAACGTTTTAGATGAAAAGCTGATCCACCACAGGTTTGCCTTCCACTCCCTACTGAGACACCTTTGCCACCTAAAGATTCTGGTTCTTAACTAAATCTTTTAAAATGGGGAGGGTGTTCAGAATTTTCTAGTGGACGTAAAGATTTCAGCTCACATTGCTCTGAAACTGAACTGAGTGACTCAAGAATCAGTAACCACCTGAGGGTTAAACATGAAGTTTTTTTCTGGTTTGGGTTTATTCAAGAAGATGCAGAAGTAACTCTGCAAGTTTTAGTTATTCCCAAAGTTTAGGTCAGCATGTTAAACATCTGTGCAGTGGTCACAGTGGAAAACGGGTTTTTAAAGATTTAACTTATTTAAACAACATCCTGTTCTTGCCAACACCAGATTTACACAAGGCTATACCTTTGTGTGTGTTCCCATCTCCAGGAATGATCATTACCCATAACTCAGAGCAGCTAACAAATAAACCCAAATGATTTCATGGATTGAGAGGTAACAGAGACTCAGTTCAGAGAGTGACAAGTTTCCATCATCATTTTCCCTGCCTTTTTAACTTGCAAAGCCCTTCACAGGATCAAGAATGCAATGTGTTGTAGGACTGATCGCAATCATCTAAATACTGCCAAGAATTTAATAAAAATAGCACAATTAGCTCTTCTTTACCAAGGTGTATGAATTTTTCATCTTCCAGGAACACTTCTGCCATGTTTCCCTCCTCCTCCTCCTCTCTCTTTGCTGTATTTTCTCACCCTTGGGATGCCTTGTGTTATTTCAGATCCGCCTTTTTTTGGGAGCAGCTTTCCAAAAGCTTTTCCTAATTGCCCTGTAGCTGCTGCTGTCAGTTTTGTGTTTCTCCTCTGGAAACGCCCCCCACTCCTGGATCCTGGGAAATCCTAAAGGATGCCCAGCCTTATCCCAGTGCCAAGAGCCAACCTCAAGCCCCAGGTCTCACCTGCAGCCGAAGGTGGTCTGCAGCAAGGTGGTGATGCCCACACAGAAGAAGATGGTCCCGATGAGTTGGCTGGTGGCCCACTGGTCAAAGCCCACGCACATGGCATCGGCCAGCAGGAAGGGCACGGCGATGGTCCCGCTGAAACACGTCAGGTAGTGCTGGGGGCACAGGGGAGGTTAGTGCTGCAGCCAGCACTCAGCAGCCAATTCATTCATTCATTCATCACCAGCTTTTCGTTCTGCTTCTGAATCCCTAGCAAAGCAACCACTCCCCTGAGCTGTCCTTTCAGCATTTCCCTTGAGCTCCCGCTTGCCCGTTACTTGTGATCACCACGTGGGGGATTTCTGTTGGGTCCACAGGGAACTGAAACATCTCCACAGCTGATCTCGTGAGGAGGCATCCAGGTAACTGTGCTGAGAGCAGCCTCCAATCCAGAAACAACTCCATTCACACTGACTCACATCCCCTGGCTCACAAATGAACCTGGTGCACACACAAAGCAGCTCCCAAGGACCAGCAGCTGGGCATTCCTTAGCTCTTCCTCAACCCAAGCACACCAAAAGCAAACCAAACAATTTTTCACCATACTCCACACACAAGAAAAAACAGAATTCCTACAGAACTGCCTGTTCTTGAGGAAAAGGCAGAAATAAAAAGGATGCTTTGGAATGTATTTGCTTGGAGATCTCAACGTCCCTTACAGAGATTACCAAATTCTCTGCATTCTTGTGGGACACATGTTATTACCACTGGAGAAGGGAAGGAGATGAACTGGAGCTGCTCTGCTGCCCACAAGCAGTGGCTGAGCTGAGGGAGGGGCCTGCTGCCCACTCCCTGCAGGAAGCACCTGCTCATGCTCCGAGGGGCCTCCCTGGCAAGCCAGGTCCATGGTGATGCTCTCAGAACTTAAATAACTGCAGTAGCAGCTTTAATATTCAGTATTTCAGATCTAAACCATTCTCCCATTTCAGCTTTAACTCCAGAGGTGCCCAATGTCCCCTTGAAGGCCACCACTGAGCCTCTACTCACTCATTTACTAACAGTAGCTTATAACTCTGAATATTTAAAGTGAATCTCAAACGCACAAGCTGAAAACTCAAATCATTCTCAGAACAATCATCTGAGTGTGATCAGCGTCAAAAGAAACCTCTCAACACCTTCTTCAAACATGTGACAGTGGAGAAGGACAAAACTCACAAACGCAATGAACTGGACACAAAATCCTCAACAAGCTTCAAAAGTTACAGAAGAAAAAGTTATCTCTGTTTTTTGGGATGTACCTGCAAGCCCAGAAATATGCAGAGGTACCAGGGAGGAACATCTTCAATGGTGTAAATCATGTCAGTTCTCTGGGCATCCAAACTGCCACTGCTGTCCAGGGTCTCTGCCAGGGAGCTCTGGAGGAACAAGGGACATCCGCAGGTTATTGCTGCATGAATAAAGTGAATTTAAACAGTCAGGCAACTTCCAGACACTCCAAGAGTGGTTCAGCACTCCCAAGCAAGGCTGATTTGTGACAGTTTCAAAGCCTTTCACATTCAGTTCCTGAATTTGTACCCAACACGTTCCCATCTGACAGTCATTCCCTGTTTATTTATTTATAATTGCTGATTTAGGACAGAACTGATCTGGCAGCCATAAGATGGCAAAAAACAGGTTCATCATGGCAAGACTGTTAAAAAACCACCCCAAAACCACAAAAACAGACAAAAAAAGGAAATACAGAAGAATTGGAATTAAGAAGATGACCCAATCCTGGCTGTCTCCAAAGCAGAAGAGCTCTGTCCTTGCATTACAGACCAAAATCACTGGCAAAAGTAAATCCTCATTATGATAATTGCTTCTCTGCTTTGCTCTTACCCAATTTCATCTTGGTTAACCACTTTTGGCTAAAGAATTTATAATTTTTCTTCTGCGCCCCCTTAATGCAGTCAGGAAAAATGCTAGTTATTATATCCAAATTAATCCCCAACCAATTTCTATCAGTCAAGCAGAATTCCTCCAGGACTTTAAATTCCCCCAGGAATTTAGGCAAGGCCACACTGTGCCCTACCACATTGCCCCAGTCCCAGAGAGCCAATGGACAATTGACCACAACTGACATTCATACATCAACACCCCTGCAGATTTTCCATTAAAACAAGGGCCAGCTCTGTCATTTCTCTGTCACAAACAAGTGGAATCCTTTCCCTCCAACCCTCTGGTTTGGAAACTCCTGAGAACAAAACCACAATGCTCCAAAGCCCCAGCACAACAACAAAACCAGGAGGAAGTATCAGATTTTGTAACTGCAGATCAAGTAACTAAAGAATCACCTTATACAACAACTGCTCTGCCCTAATCCAGCCCAAGACACAGCAAGCCCACGTGAAGCTGCCTCACACAGAGCCTGGGAATTCTGCCAGACTCATGACTGCCTCAAATGGTCTCTACCTCTCCAAAAATCCTAACACATCCACGGATTATGCTGAAGTAATCTCCATTTGGTGTCACCTGCAAGGTCAGCAAGCCAATCTGACTCCTGGCACCCTCCTCTCACCTCAGCCTTCTGTTGGGAAAACAAATCCACTGGGATAATCCACATTCGGGGAGTGCAACTGAGCACAGTGCTGTGGGAAGGTCGAGGGTGTTGCAGCAGAAAAGCAAAACATAGAAACTCTCATTTCAGAGAACTCTCTAAAGCACTTTGAGCACTGAGCAATCCTCTCCCCAGGATGCAGGGCCTGCACAGAGCAAGGAGGGGAACTGTCCCTGCCCAACTCCTCCTGCAGCACCAGGGACAGCTTTTCATCCACTGAAAAAGGAAGGAATTCTATCCTGACCCAATTCTCTAAAAAAAAACCAAATGGGAAAGAATCAGGAATCTGAATCATGGAGTCATTAAGGTTGGAAAAGCCCTTTCAGATCATCAGGTCTGACCACCAACACAGCAGCACCACCACGGTCATCACCAAACCACATCTCCGAGTGCCAAATCCACACATTTTCTGACCACCTCCCGGGATGGGGACTCCATCAGTGTCCTGGGATGCCCCTTCTAACCCTTGACTACCCTTTCCATAGAAAAATTCCTCCTGATGTCCAACCTGACCCTCTCCTGGCTGGTTGCAAAGACCTTAAAGCCCAGTGCCACCCCTGCCATGGCAGGGACACCTTCCACCATCCCAGATTGCTCCAAGCCCTGTCCAGCCTGGCCTTGGACACTTCCAGGGATCCAGAGGCAGCCACAGCTCCTCTGGGCACTCTGTGCCAGGGCCTGCCCACCTTGTTCATTCACTGTGAGCCACAGCAAAAGTTTAACTCAATGAGATCTGGTTACTCAAAAGCTCACGGTGTCTTTTAGGTGAATTATTCTCCATCATCCACAGTTCTTATCACTGGATCAACTGGGAGGGAGAAAAGCACACGTTCGGTAAAACCAGGAACACTTTCATGTCTAGAGATCGCTTATCTCATTACAAAATTCCACCCAAACACCTTTTGCTCAAGGCTTTTATCGGACTGTGCTTCTCCACTCCAGCCCCAGCATGCTCCAAAAATCAGCCATCAAAGACTTTAGCAGGTCAACAAAACCCTGTCCATTAAATATGAGTGTGATGACGATGGCTGTGGGGATGTGAGTGAGACACCCAGGCACATCAAGCTGGGAGTGCACCAGGCCCAGTCTCCTCTGAAACCCAGCACTGACAGACCTCTGGCTGCTCAGAGGGTGTTTTAAATCTGAAATTCAGGAGTGAATTTTGGTGTGTGAGTTGGAAAATATTAATTGCACGCCCTAGTGTCATCCTTGCCCCAAACAGAAACTACAGTCTGGAAGGAAGGAGCATCATGATGCCCCTGCTTGGAACCAGGAGCTTTGTTCTTGTTTCAATCAGGATATTTGAAAACCTTGGGTCAGGTTGAGGCTTTTCAGAGACAAGGCTTTACTACAAAGCCAGTTTGACTGAACATTACAGAAGTTCACATTTACCATAATCCTCATCCTTACTTTAAAGAAAAGCTCAGATTCATATAATCTCAGCTTGCAGGATTATTACTGAACAGGCCTAGGGAATGATGAAAAGGAGAAAAAAGCTGGAAAAATCACAACCAAGGGCATGAACTGCTTCCACCATTTCCTGAGTCATGCCCCAAGTGCTGCAACCAAAGTGTGTGACCAGGAGTCAGGAGGGTAGAACTCCCTGGGGTGATGTGAATCTGCAAGTCAGCAGCTCTAAGACAGGAAACCTCACAGTGAGGGGAAGCTGCTGTGGGCAAATCACGAGCTGGGACAGAAGAATGAGTCCTCACCTAGCAGGAAAGCCCCTCATACCTTTTCTGCTATGCCATTCTCTGTAGTGTAGATGGCCATCAGCTCTGTATCCTCTGTGTCCTGATCACCGCTGGATGTGGCTCCACCATTTATCACCACCTTAAAAATGTAACAAAAAGAGAAACACAAGGTCTTTTAAAATAAACAGCTCCTCTGCAATCACACCTCATAAGTCAGACAGTCTTCTCTCTTGGTACTTGACATCTGCTTCTGACATTTTGTCAGAAAACATGAGGAACATGGCAAGTCATCATTTCTGTAACAGCAGGGCCAGGGACAGAGTAATTTGACAGACATCATATAGAGCTCCTTAAAAACAATCACAGAGAGCTCCTGAAAACCTGGGCAGTGTCAGCTTGGGGCAGGGGGAACCAGCAGCAGACTGACTGGAAGAGTTCTCGAGAGGCAGCATGTACAGCAGAATGATTCAACTGAAGATGTGAGTAAGCAGAAGACAAGCAAATGTCTCCCTGTAGCTGCCTCTTACTCTCAGTTGAGCACTTCAGGTGGTCAATCCAGGCTGGGCATGAGCCCAGGTGGGCAAGGAGGCTCTGCTGAGGCCCCTCAAGGGCTGTGTTCAGATCTGCCCCCTCACAAGAGAGACACTGAGGGGCTGGATCATGTCCAGCGAAGCGAATGGAGCTGGGGAAGGGGCTGGAGCCCCAGGAGCAGCTGAGGGAGCTGGGAAAAGGGCTCAGCCTGCAGAAAAGGAGGCTCTGGGGGGACCTTCAGGCTCTGCAAAACTCCCTGACAGGAGGAGGCATCCAGGTAGGATTTAGGATCTCATCCCAGGGAACAGGTCTAGAGGAGAGAGAACGGCCTCAGGCTGTGCCAGGGGAGGGACAGGTTGGATGTGGGGAATATTTTTTCACTAAATGAGTTTTTAAGCACTGAGACTGCTGCCCAGGGCTATGCTGGTGCCGCCATGCCCAGAGATATGGCACTTCATGATTTAGTGGATGTGGTGAGGATCAATCACAAGTTGGACTTGATGACCCTGGAGGTCTTTTCCAACTTCAGTGACCATGATTCCATTCCAGGGGTTGTGCCTGCTGCAGCAGGACAACAATTCAGTGCTCTGACCTGGCAGTGCCTGGGGTGCTGCACGTCCTGGGAACACGGAATAACCACATAAAGACGGACTGGCCGTGTTTATACACAAATATTGAGGGGAGCACAGGTTTGTCACTGACTGTTTGTGGAAATGTAGGGTTTGTACAACACAGTTGGACCATTATCCCCTGATTCACACTGAGCCTGACTGCAGGTCTGGAATTACTCACAGGCAGGGTGAAGAAAGTGGGGTGTTTGGACTCATCCTCATATTTGCCCTCTGTGGAGCCTCCTGCCTCCATCGATTTGGACGTGGTGTTTTTGCCAATCCCCATAGTTTCCAGCACATCCAGGACTTGCATGCAGCACCCAGGAGCTTCTGGACAGACCAAGAACTAAGGACAGCTCCTTATTCCAACAGTAGCAGCGGCTCCAGGAATCACACAGGAGCTCAGTAATCCAGCTGAGACATCAGGGTGTCATTTGCATCAACGGCTCCTAGGAATGAAGGAAGAAAACGCTATTTTTTATTCCCTAAAATAGATGTGCAAAAGCACAAGCCCCACAGCCTGGGCTCCCTTTCATGCTCGTGACTCAACAACTCTCACATTCCTCCCTGATAATTATCAGTCAAGGTATTTAAATTTTTTTTCATACTGGGAATACTCTGATTATTCTCTAATTCTTCTCCTGTGCTCTTCAATCATTAGTAGTACACTGAAACCTTAGGTCTTTTCCAATCTCACAGCCATTTCCACAGAACTTTTTGGGAACAAACTCCAGGCACAGAGAAGTGCAGAAGAGCTGAACATCCACCACTAACAAGACTTGGGCTTCTCCAAGGAGGGTAAGTTTGCAGAGCTGTTCCAGGATTACCTCTGTATTGCTGAATCCTTTTCTTGAAACAAACTTACTTTGAAATAAAAAGCATCTGGGAAGCTCAGACTGGATGGACAGTGAGGCACACCTGCCTTTCGGTGAGCCTGTTGCAGATAGAAACAGCCCTTTCTGCTGAACATCCTAACCCAAAACTGTTCCCAAATTCTCAGTTGTGTGAAGAACTTCCAAATAATCTGCTCAAGGATGCTGAAGGAACCGTTTGAGGATAAACTCTGTATTTTAATGAGTTTCACTTCTCTTTTGCCACAGGAACAGGAAAGATCACAGACCTTAGTGAGACTCTCTTGTTTTCCCAGATGCGTCACTGCAGTACAGTTTTCCCACATTTGCTCCTTAAAACGTGGGACCAGCCAGTCCACTGGCACCCCACATTTTCTATTTCCAAGAAAAAAGAACATGAATCAACACATTTGAACCTAAACTCCCCCCAGGACAGCACAGAAAATCCTACAGCAAACCAAGTTTTGCAACCTGTGGTTACTGAGCTTTAAACAGAGAATGCAGCTGCCAAGACCTGCAGGTGAAACCAGGTCAGGTACAGGTGAAAGTACAGGACAGAACCTGAAAAATGGTCTCTTGAAAGCCACAGAAAGGGGCATTTTCTGCATCCATCCAAGCAGCAGAACCCACTCACACTGGTGTTAATTCAAAAGCAAGTTAATGATGAGTTCAGCTGGACCCTAAGGTGGAAACACAGCTCAAGGACATTCACAAACACAGGTCTGGATTGGAAAAAAAGAAGCAGAAGTTGGTTTCTCCTTAAGTCTCCCTACCAGATGCTGCTCAGGAAATGCCAGCAGCTCCTGTCTACTGTAATTGCAGTAATAACTGAACTTGAGAGAAAGACTCTTCTGCTGAGGGCAATTCAGGACTGTACTAACAGATGAATACTAATATTTTAGAACCTCTGAATATCTGTTAAGTGCCCACCTGCTGGAAAATTCTGGTTCCTTGAGGTGAAAAATATTAAATCTTTCAAAGAAATGTAGGTATCTCTTGAAAAGTTACATAAAAAAGATGATTTGGGCAGTGAGATCCCTTGAAACATTAATTAAATCAAGATGGGATAGACGGCAGTGCCTGCAAATCAGGGTTATGATTTGTTTATGAGAGTAAATATTAAGGTAGCATAATTAATTATTTCTAACTTGAAGACTGAAGAAGACTGGTTTGAACACTCACTTGCTGTAGAAAAAACCTGTCATTCCCATTTTCACAAATAACCACAGAGCTCCTCTTCAAAGTGCAGCTCGGGGCAGAGAGGAGACAGGTACTGGTTAAAGGTTAAAGATTTGGGGGCACTGGTGGGTTTGGGCTGGGACTTTTGGACAGGTTTTTTTGTTTGCTTTCACTGTAGGGCAATGAGGGATTTTTTCTTCCTAGCACACAACAACAGAGAAAAGAATCTGCCTTTTTCTGTCACTGCAGACGTCTTTTATTCTCCAAGAAAATCAGAGATGGAGACAGGCGAGGCTTAGTCTGGCAGCTTTATCCTCTGGCATCAGCAAGGGAGAGGGCAGCAAGACACCTCCTCAAGCCAGGGCCAATAAATCTGGAGCCAAGGAAGCTGCCAGTCACAGGATCTGCTCTAAGGTGCTCTGGCACCCTAAGCTGCTTAGCTGGCATTAACCAGCATCTCCAGAGAGAAAAGACAAGACTCAGTAATCCTGCTCTGCTGGGCACTGCACAACAGCAGGGCAGCTGTCTTCTCCAAGCCTGGATCACTCTTTGGGAATTGCCCTTGGGAATTCCAGCAGGACAGCAGCAAAGCTTGCCTTGGATCAACTGACTGCTGAGAGCTGACAGCTAAAATAACAATTCCCAAATTGGCAACTCCCAATCCACAGACAAAAACCCCCTCATTGCTGCTTTTCCTAAAGAGAGGGAGGGTTTGTGTCAGGAGGAGTTGGTCCAAGAAAAACCAGAACTACCCAGCAATTAAAACTGTATTTAATGGCACAGATGATCATCAGAGATTTCTGGAATGCTTTGATTTTGCAATCAGGAGTGTCAAAGAGAAGCAGATAAACTCTGCTGCTGCCTAGTTATCTGGGAGAGATCATTCCTTATCAGCCCCGGCATCCCACTACATGACTCAGGCATTTTTACAGCCCTCCAGAGCAAATCCAGCTCCTCAGGAGCTGAAAAGTCCTGAAGAAAGAGATAAAAGCCATTCAACATCAGGCAGGTACATTCACTACAACCCACCATCATCTGCAGGCTGGGATTAAATAGAAAGTCTGGAAGTGAAATTTCCGTCAGGACTCTGATACAAAGTCCACCTTTCAACACCAAATTACCTCCAGTGTACACCTGTGTTTAACGTAGAAGGCCAAGAGCTGCCAAGGGTTTACAGTGCTGGAGATAAGATTAGGATTTAGACAAAGGGCAGGTGATAGCCCTGGTGCAAGTTCAGGAGGAAAAGCCTCCTGCCCAGGGAAAGGACGCTCTGCACCTTCAACATCAGCCTCTTCTCCAGCAAAAAGCTCCTTCCAGCCTTGGAACCATCAGGAGAAGACACCAAGAGGTGGCAGTGTCTGGTCTGACACAATATCACCTTCTCTCGCTTCCAGGACCACCCACCACATTTTCCCTTTCGCCAAGGGCGCTGCTATTTCGTTTAAACAAATTTGGATGCATTTCAAAGCTCATGGAAAAAAGATAAAACCCATCAGAGATACAGAGATCTATGATGCAAGACTGTGTTTAAATGCTCTTTTTCTTCTTGCAAGTCTCTGCTCTGGAACCTTCATCACAAATAAAAACATTCACTGGAGCACAAATGTTTTCCTACAGGAAAATCTGCCCCTGTGGCACCACAGAAAGCTTCCACCACAAGACCCAACTGCCTGTGAGTCAGTAAAAAAAATCCTTTCAAAGCTCATCTCTTAAGTAGATCCAAGGGTTAACCTGGGCAGGACAGAAGGTGTAGATAGAAATAAAGAGCTTATTGTCACAGAAGGGAAAAATGGCCATGAACCCACAAAGGAGCAGGCAAGGAAATACAGACACCTCCCTCGCATGCACTGTTTCCTTTAAAAGCGCTGGCTATAGTTTTTGGCTGAACCACACCAAAAATATTCTGTAGATCAGATTTTGCTGTGATGGCAATTCCTCCCTACAGTGCTGAAGGCTTAGTGGAAGGGCCATCAACATCAATATTTGAATCCAGAGCTTGGCAAAGCAAAGAGTAGGGAAAATAAAAGCCACCTGACCTCCAGGCTGTGACACTCCCAAGGAATTGACAAGTTCTTGGTGCTCTTCTCTTAGTTTGGGTTGATTTGGGGTTTTCTTAAACTTCTTTTAGAAGAGTCAACACTTTGCCAGGTGCTGTTGGCCTGGCAGCACCAGGACTGGGCAGCAGGTCATGCTCAGGACATGACAATGCTGTAGAGCTCCTTTGCAATAAGCAGACCTAAAGATTAACCTTCTGGAGAAAGCTCAGGCTCCCCCATAACTTCCGGCCCTGAAAATCAGCGTTTTTCCAAAGTGAAAGGATCTCCAGCAGCTCTGTGTATTCCCTTATTTGCCAAATGCAAACCAAAAACCTCCTAAAACCATGAAGGCTGAATTCCAACTGAGCTGAGCCCACTACCAGAATACTACAGACTCTCCCTATCCCTTAGACAATCCCTGCCCTGGTCCCCAATCAGTCCCTGTGGGCCTCTCCTCCCCCCCTTGTGGAAAATCAGGGACTGGCCTGAATTTGGTGGCCCTTCCCTGCTGCACAAGGAAATATTCGTAACAGAAGCACAACAAGTGTGGTGATAAAAGCAGCTGGGGATGGAACATCCCACGCTTGGCTTTGTCCCATGTCACACCTCCCTGAGGAAGGAGTGGTGGCACAACCAACCAGAACTTTTCTGGCTGTTACAGACGGCTGAAGAGCCAAAGAAACTCTGGCTGTTGCACACACTAAAGAGATTAGAATCAAATTAAGGTCACTGCTTAATTACCATCATCAAATTATTATTTTAATTAGCTGTCAGGCTCATGTGAACAGACCAACTTTCTCCTGCAAGCAGAGATGATGCTCAGCCAGAAGTTGTCCCACTTGAGGTGCCTCTGGAATTTCATCAGCTCCCATGGCATTTCCAAGTGTTTGGCACCTCTGAAACTCGGGCATGTGATGTGCTGTAACACACATCAAGGCATCCTCTAGGTCTGAGATTGTATTTTAGGCAGCAGACATGCAACAGAGACGTGGAAAGGGATTTACACTCCCTGCGTGCTATTTTCTTGTTACATGTTCCAAGTCTGAGCAGAAGATAAAAGCAGTTTTAACCCCACTTGCTGTTGTTTAAGGCTGGGGAGCTCACTGTGGGAAGGACACACCAGATGCTGAGGCTAAAGCAAAATTTCAGTTCCTGCAGTGTCACAGCTGCGAAGAATTGACAAAAGCACCAGATTTACTTGGTTTGGGACCAGAAAGCACTTTCAGGTTAAGCAGCTGATCCTGCTCTCCAGGACAAGTCACAGAGAAAGCAAACCACCCCTGTGGTACAGAGCTGCCATGGGGCAGCCAGGATTCCAAAGGGGAGACCCAGAGAAGACACAGGCTGGGATTGGCACCAGAGTACCCAAGGAGCTGCAGAAGGGACAGGATGGATGCCAACAGATCAGGAAAGTTGTAAATGGAATGCCTTGGCCAGAACCCTTCACCAAGCCGATCAGGGACACAGGAGTGCTCCAGCAGTGCAGACAATTAAGGAACGTTGTAGAGGCTCCAATTAGACAAAGTTTGCTTACAGAGCACAGCTGTGCCTGTCCAGACACAGGCTTCCACACAAAAGCAAGGCAATTCCCAGTTAATTAAGGAATAGCAGCTTTCTCCAGATCGCCACTGCCTCTAGCTACACCCTCACAAAACTTCTGTACTGATTTTGTGCCATTAATGTATTAAAACTCCAAATCTCGTATTTTTGTTATTAGCCAGATCTTGTCTGCTGTGCATCAGCTGCGGGCACTGGATTTATCCGTGTTCTCACTTTTCTTCTGTTTTCAGTCCCAGAAGAACCTTAGAACACGGTTCCCCTTTTCCCTCTCCAGCCTGCACAGCTGTCCACACCTATTTCACAGCTCAAATAAATAGGCATTAGAGTTACTTGTTTCTGAGAACCTGTTAGAAATGAAACAGCACATTACCAAGGAGTTTTCAAATATTAAGGACCAAATTAAAGCCACAAAAAGAGCACCAACTTTGCTACTAAGAGGTGTCCAAAGGGCGCTGGATGTTTTCCAAGGAAATAGGTTCTCCCCAGTTAAAAAATTTCCACAAGTATCTCATCACTGAGGTTAAGAAATCCCAGTAAGTATTTAAAGGATGTAATCAAAGTCCTGTATGCAGAACTATAACCACAAGTCCAATTGCTTCATGCTGTTCCATCTCAGATCTGTGCCTGGATACAGCACCTGTGAGCTCCCACCCACTGTTCACATACACAGGGAGTGCCTAAAAGGCATTTTTTCTGCCTTCCACGGCATTTTCACCATCTGACAGATGTTAAGAAAGTACCCAGAACCCACACTTAATTTTCTCTTGCTACTTGTGAAAACCATCCTCCTGCTTTAGTCTCAGAGCGAGTCTTTTTTTCTCGGGCTGTTTGGAACAGCCACTTTGGTCCCAGGAAACTCGTGATTTGTCTTTAGCAGGGGCCTCCCGAGTTCCTTCCCATGAACTGAAGCTGCACTGAAATGCCACCACATCCTAAATGCTCCAGATTTCCCTCCTCCACTGAACCACATCCACGACTGAGGAAAAGCAGACTCCAAATTTAACCTAACGCCACACAGTTCGTCTTTACCTGCAGCAGAGACAAATAAAATGCTCCTAAATACCCAAATTTCCTAACATTTGAGTTTTAAAAAACTCAACTTAGGTTTTTAAAAGGGTTGATGGTCACTTTAAGAAGCTTCTCCCTTCACTTCAAAGTAGCTCTTCAAAGCACAAACATATTCTTTCTTTGGAGACTCTAATGAATTTTTAAGTAGTTGGTATTTTGACTGCCATCCAGAACTGTGCTTTAATAACTGACCAACATTATTAGGGCAAGTCTACACAAAGCTAAGCAGGAAAGTTATGCCGAGCTCAAACCTTTCGTGTATTTAAAGCACATTAGCTAAATCTCATTAACTTCCTCTGTGAATGAGCTCGTTGAGAAGGGGACTTAAATCCAGCTGAATGAGACGTTTAACAAAGGATCACACAGCTTTCAAAAACTACAAGTTTGGTTAGTCAAGTTATTAACTGAGAGCTTAGTTAGACTGTGATTCTAAACTAGAATAGCTGAAATCTGAGTGCTTCCAGCATCAGTCACCCTGAAGGGTGTTTGATCAAAATACTGCTGGCCAAGCAGTTCCTACTCATCTTTCACCACATTACTCCCATTTTCTTGTTCCAAAAGGAAGCGGTTTTGCTCAAATTCTGTGCAGTGCATTTGCCACCTTCCCGGGAGACTCCACCAGTGGACAAGGATGAGAAAAGGACATGGGAGAAGCTGCGAGATTAAATTCCAAAGCAGTGCAAGCAGAAGGTGGGAGATGACAATTTACAGCTCGTTATCTGTACACAGAGTAGCACAGACACTGCTGGGAACTGACACCTGCAGAGCTCTCCAGACTCAGGGTAAATAAAAATTAAATCCTGTCTCACTGTTCCTTCACAGTCTGCCCTGGAGCTCAGTACACCTCACACCGTCTATGGCACAGTAATTTGATTTATAATGCTATGGAGTCCTCACAGTCTCCCTGGAGAGAATTAATAATTTGGGCATTCTGATACCTCCCCGTTATTATGGATATTAATACACAGATCGTTAAGCTCCTTCATGGCCCTCAAAGCAACCTGAGCTCACATTGGGCCCTTTCTCAGCCTGCTTTGTACTTGGACTTGGCACTTTGATGAAAGCTCCCTTCTTTCCAAGACTTTAATCACATTAAAACAAAGGTGGAGTTAGAGACTCATCTAGGAAAAATTCCATTTATTAAGTAAATAGAAGTAATGTGCCAATTTTTCAGCTCTGGATGTGAAGCTCCTTCTCAAAGGCTGAGGCATCCCTGTGGCTCCTTTGGAAAGGGAACAGCTTGAGCCCAGTAATCAATACAAAGCCAGCAACTGACCCCACACTTGAAAAGTTTTACACTGAGTTATCTATTAGGCTTGCCTGGAAATAAACAATTCACTTCCATTTAGCATAACTTATTAGGATCTGGAATTAATAAATTTTCAGAAACTAACCAGGATGCTGTACCTTTGTGTTCAAGCTTTCTTAAAATCTTTTTTACAACATTAACATCATATAAATTTTTCCCATTTTAAAGATTAAAAGGAAAGTTTATGGATAAACAGAAAAGAGCAAATATTTCTGAAATAGTAAATATCTTTTTACAGTGATAGCAATTTTAAAATGAGAAATTAAGTCCTCAAATCTCTAAGATACAGAAAGTTAGTTATTAATACCTACAAATAAAAGTTTTAAAGCTTCTTATTTCATAACGCTGCTATCAAATCAGTCGAGTTTTTGCAACCATCCCCACCGGGCTGAGAATCCCAAGGCAAACTTGAACTAACCTCTAGGAGGCAGCTCCTGCAGTGCCTCTCCAGCCGGAGCCCGGGGCGGCAGCAGCAGCCTGGAGGATGCAGACATTCATCCCTCAGGAGCACTTTAATACTCTTTTTATACTTCCCCATTGTGTAACTGCTTCGTGGGCCCAATCCCAGCCCACGGTTAGACAAGGGCGGGGCAGCAGGCAGCCCTGGACACCTTGGTTTACGCCCCGGTTACTCCATGTCTCTGCTGGGCTTACACAAAGCAGCCCGGCCCCGGGAGCTTCAGCTTGGCCACAAACTGCAGCTTCACGGGGAGAACAACACCCAGGCAGAGCTCTCAAAACACAACGGGCACGAATATTTACATGCCTGGCTGCAGCAGCTGGAATCAGAATGGGCTTTTCTCCGAGTTTTTTTCCATGAGCCTCCCTTGTGCAACTTGCACGGAAATGTGTTTATCAGCAATTGGACAATTTTTTAGAGGTCCCAGATCTCTGAACTCTTCCCTAAGACAAGGGTCAGTGATCCTCAGCTTCACCGGGAACTGAAACACAGCAGGACTCGTGCTGGGCTCATCCACTTCCCCAGTGGAAAACGCTGAGTAACAATGATGAGCATAGGGCAAAGTGAGATGGAAAAAGATGCAGGAGAAGTGAAAGACTTGAAACAACAACAAAACCAACAAGAAATAAATAAAGGGAACCGGCTGCCCAGGGAAGTGGGTGAGTCCCCATCCCTGGAGGTGTATAAAAGCCATGGAGATGTGCCATTCGGGGCATGGTTTAGTGGTGGACACGGCAATGCTGGCTTAATCACAGGACTTGATCTTAAAGGTCTTTTCCACCCAAAACAATTCTAGGATTCTAGAATTGCTTCCCATGGATGTCCTCCTTGCCCCACTTCTTTCTGTGGGCGTACAGCCCTGCCTAAGGCTGCCCTTACACTCCTGAACACGACTTTGTAATTCGTCACATCACAGCCCCTGCCTCAAGCTGCCACCAGAGTTACTCATCCCCATCCCTAGGCCCCATTTCCCTTTTCAAACGATTAACAAGACACCATCACCCTACAACTGATACTGAAGCCATAACCAGAAGAGGCTAACACAAAGCAGCACCCAGTGAGCAGCTTCTGCCTGGATTTACTGGCAGTGACTCCACCCCTTGCACCCAAAGGAGAGCGCGCCAAGAGTGTGGAGCTTGAGGGCACAAAGATGAGCTCACTGTACCTGAAATGCCCTTTTTGCACCCCAATGTGTGGAGGCAGAGACAAGCTGCCATTACTGTCCAGCCCCTTGGGCACCATCCAGTTCCCCAGGCTCCATCATCCAGCCCCTCCAGGTCCATCCAGCCTCCCCTGGCTCTGTCCAGCCCCTCCAGGTCCATCCAGCCCGCCCCAGCCCTGTCCAGCCCCTCCAGGTCCATCCAGCCCGCCCCAGCCCTGTCCAGCCCCTCCAGGTCCATCCAGGCCCCCAGCTCTGGGAGCCCTGGCAGCCTTGCACAAGTCAGAATTTCCCGCCTGCTGCTCCGGGCTCACTCTGGGCTCGGCATGCGCACGGTCCCGCATCAAAGAACCAAAGCCTTGAGCAGGGCACGGTTAATTGCCTGTCCTGTGCAACGATCCTTATTCATCCCTCCCTCAGATCCAGGGAAGCAGCCCAAGGATCTCCACTCCTTTGTGCAGTGTGTGTGCACCCAAACCCAAAGGATATTCCAGCCTTTAATCTCCACTGCAAAATGATGTTGAAAAGCTTCCCCTTCCGTTTGCTCCTTTTCCAATTATTAGATCCTTTCCTCCTTCTGAATTCCAAATGTTTTCACAAACACAGTATCTTAATTTCAACGTAAAGAAATCTTAGAGCCCTTAACAAAAACATCACCAAACCTTAAGACCACAAAGTACCAGCTGCTGTACCCAGACTGGCTGAAGATCACTGATCTGCAACACTTTTAAGGAAGGTGCTGGAAATTGTTTTAGATTCAAGGTGTTTCATGTGCTCACAGAGAGCTACAGGACTGAATTATCAATGGCAAAAGGAAAACTTTAGCTTTTGAAATAAGTACACCACTTGCTTTTTATACTCCGATGTCCAACTGTTGTTTAATACAACTATTTTTTTTAATAGCTGGATTAAACAATGCCAGGGACTCAAATACTTCTTGCCTGGAATATGACAGTTCAAAGTATAATTGAGTTCATTGCAATTAAAATTCTTAAGCATGCAATCAAAGACTTGTCTATTTACCTTGCAATTAAAACTAATCGCTCCAAAATTCGTCACTGGTGAGTGGAGAATTTCAACATTTGAACAATTTATTTCTGATTACTCTGCATTTACGCTCAATCCAAATAAACCACCTGTTAATCTGGATACCTCCACTTCAATCCCAGCTGCCAGGATTGATGCCAGGACATATCCAAGCATGGGTTGTTGGGTTACAATTCCCTGCAGTGAGCAGGGACTGGAATCACTGTCACATTCCAGGGGAATGCTAATTCAAAATGTAACTCCACCGGCTCAAGCACTGGAGTATTTCACAGTGCAGCTTCAAGTTCCAAACTGGTGTGGAAGCCAGGTGGGAGTGAACAGCCAAGAGCTGTGTGTGCCTGCACTTTACTGTGGGAAGGGAATCACAGCAGAAAATTTATCTCGCTCTGCTTCAGCCTAGGGAGCTTGGTCATGATGGCCTGACATAGCCACTTGTCATTTTTATTACCTGCTTAATATCTGAAATGCAAACTGGTGGAAACATTTCTACTGCTTGGAAATGTTACTCTTAGGAGGAGCTCACTTTGATTATTATGAGAAAATCCAATTTTTTTGCCTTCTTCTCAGACATTCAGTGTTCAGTCTGAGGATGAACCAACACTTCCAGGTGCTCCAGCCAAATTCTGTTTGCTCTTGTACACACATTGTACACACAACTACCAACAATGTTCAGAGTTGAAATATTTATTCTGAGGATTTATTCTCTGCAGTTTTGCAGCACTTGGGCAGGATAAAATCCTGCTCAGAAGTCCCCTATTCACCCTGCACAGGGATGGCACACAGTGGTTATGTCCCATCACCAAAATGACAATAATGCAACACAGGCACTGCAAACACCTAGTAACCAAATCCCTCCTTTGAAACTTCAGTAAGAACAAGAAAAACACCCAAAAGCAAGAGTGATGCAGTCACTCAGTGCCAGGAGTGCTCAGGGAGAGGCACAGCTTCCCTGCAAGAACATCCTGTTTCATCCAGAGGGTGAGGTGGAAGAGGCCTCCTTTCTGACAGCTCAATGAGCCCTCTCACTACATTTTTGTAGCAATCTCCTAATTTAGGTATTCTTCCTCCCAAAGCCACAACAAATATGTGATCTTTTACATCAGCTTATTTAATCAGCAGCCTCTCATGAACATCCTCCAGAACACACTTAACATAATACAGCAAACACAGAAAAAAGCATCACACACGAGCACAATAAATAGATCCACTTCCACCCACAACTGGGAACAGCAGAAAGCCTCAGCTATTAAGTTTGATCTTAGAGTGATGTTTATAAATTCACTGAATTATGAATTCCTTGAAAAAGCACTTAGCAGAAGATCTGCTGTAATATGCAAACATCTACTGCTCTTCCCTAGTGCTGACTCAAATCAACACCAAGAATTACTGGAATTGCTCTGAAAGCTTACCAGGTAATTCAGGGAGCGATGCCCAGTCCTGGCTCTGACTGAGTGTCCCCCTTGTACTGGCTGAACCCACAAATCCCTCTCTCCTAGAAAAAAGACAGCTTGGGGCGATCCATGGGCAATGAATCCCACATTTTCAGCTGGAAAATGCAATGCTTTGTGGCCAACTTCCGTTCTTCAATCCCTAATTCATCTACAGCCTGTATTACTAAAGTGTTTATTAGAACTTTTTCTGCAATGGAGTATTTTTAAATACTTGTAAGAAGAACCCATGATTTGTTCATCAAAGCAGACACGAAAAAAGGAAATTCAAGATGGAAGTGCCTTTAAGAATACCTGTGGCTGATTTCTGGGCAAGAAATAAGGAATCATTGCCAAGAAAAAACAACAAAAGAATAGTGAAGCCAAACCCCTACACTCCATAGGCACTGATCAAAGCACTTCCAAAATTACTGCAGAAGGAATGTGCTTTTTGGGACGTGTTATTGTATTCATCCTGTCTATAAAGTAAAGTCAGACTCCTTTCCTGGAGCTCTAGGTATTCCTGTAATTAAAAACAAAGCTCAAATCTACTGTCTTAGAAGAAAAGACAGAAGCAAAGCCTGGGCAACAGAGCAGGGTTAAGGGGTAGTGAACCTTAACGCATCATTACCTTCGAGTATTCCCAGATTACCCTTAACACATCATTACTTTTATGTATTCCCGGAATCTCCACCTTTGGAACTGCCCAAGGCCAGGGCTTGGAGCACCCTGGGACAGTGGGAGATGTCCCTGCCCACTGGCAGGGGGTGGCACTGGATGGTCCCTCCCATTCCATGCCCAGGGAAACACGGCCAAATTTCACACACCAGTTACCAGTTAGTTTGCACACTCATATTTTAGCCTTCTCTCCCTATTTTTGTGACAGCAAATAGTTTCAATAGTTTCTAAACTCCTGTACAGAAAAATCCAGCAGGCTGTGCAAAGAACATGGAAAGTCCCATCCTTTAGCCAAAGCTACTTTAGTTTTCTAAAGGCAAAGCACTTCTACGCAAAATAATTTGTTTAGTTTCTCATTCAATATGTCATTTGCTTGGATGTCCAAAAATCACCCTGCATTACGCAGTGAGCAACCAGGCTGAAAACTCCAGCTGCAATCCTAAATGTCTTAAAAAGAGTGGGGAGGAAAAGTGCAGATATCCATAGTTTTGGTCAGTGATCCCGGGATCTTGTTCACAGCTCAGTAATTCACAGCCCAACTGCTCCAGCAGCCACAACTCCTCCTCCCACCAACCCCAACCTCCTGCATCCGAAATGAAAAAAGCCCTTTTAATCTTCAAAGCATTGCCACAAGTCAATCTCAACTTAGCACACTTTTTAATTTTCTTCTTAATTATCCAGTTGGGAGAGTTATGCCCTTCTTGCTCAGTGACCTTTCGCTCCCTTAAGATCACTTCAAAATCTTTCCTGGGAATAATCAGCGAATTTACATCATCTACAGAGGAAACGTTCCAAGGCTCCTGAGGGTGAGGGGCAGAGCCAATGTGACTCTCCGTGTGCAGCAATCTCTGCTGTGCTGCAGGACACCATCCTCTGGCTTCAGGATTGCCTAGCCAGAGGAGGTTTGCAAGAGTGCAAACCCGGCATGGCTGCTCCCATTGCTTCCCAGGGTGGGCTGGCACCACACCAGGGTTTGGAGGTCCTAACCTGGAGCCAAACCCAAAGCAGCAGGAGAAGCTTCCTGCTGGAGCTGGCACAAGGCAGTGCACAGGCTGAGCCTCTCTAGGTGTCACAAAGCAAAAACAGATGCCATTATTAACTGTATCAGCAATAATAGATGCTGATACTCCCACCAATAACTGGTGCCCAGCTGTTTGCCCCAGGAGCTTTGGTCAGCAGGCACAGCTCAGTTTCCCACAGCCACTGGGGAAAAATTAAATCATTATTGCCATTAATGATATTTAAGCCAAACCAGCACTCCTTACTCCCTGCCCACACACCGAACAATTGTTAGCAGCCCTGTGTTTGATTCCCACACGTTAAGCCAACCAATTACTAATTTATTAATTTCACAACAAGCCTGGCAGTGTTTCTCTGTTCAGCCAGCCTTGCTGGGTGACTCCCATGCATGCTCCTGTTTCAGGCAGGCTCAGGTGAAAGCAGCTCCTGTCCAGCCACCAGCATGGACCTCCTCAGAAACGGGCATTTACTGGTCCTTCCACCCTCTGAATCCATGAGGACAGGCCGGGCAGCAGGAGGGGACAGGACCTGCTGGAGCCTGGAGCTGCCACCTTGGTCACACCCCACGTCACCAGGCAGAGATGGGGAACATCACTTAGTGCAGTGGCTTTGAAGATTTTCCTCCCTGTGTAAGAGGATAATTAAGAATGCATTAAATAGATATTAATGCATTAAATATCCCTGCGAGCAACAGAACTGGTAAAGGTTAAGTGGCTTCTCCAAGTGAAGGGACATAAATGGAACAGCCAGTTTAAGACCCAACTGGCTGCTCAAGAAAAGCACAAAGAATTATAATATTTTCATAATTCACACTACATCCAATAATATTTATACCAACCATAGGTTATTGAAGGAAAACTTTTTGGTTTTGGGAAGACTTTTTAAAAAAGTACTTTGGCAAAATTTAGTAGAATAAACCTCGAGTTCACCTTTAGTAAACCTCTTTTTGATTTCTGCCAGCAAACCAATCCTTTTTTAAACAATATACTGTGGGTTTAATATTGTGCCTTAATTGCTGCTTCATCTTCAGGACTCTTTGGCAGATGTGTTTCAGCACTGCTTTTTACAAAATAATCACACTTATTCTTACTTAATTGGCATCAGAGAAATGCAAAACTTCTTAGCTGCTGCTATCTGAAGGAACAGCACTTCATCACACATTTTGCCCTTTGAATAATTAGGAGAAAAGACCAATGCAGACGGAGTGTACCTAACTGAGCTCCAAAACTGGGCTAATACTGATCACAAAATCTTTACCAAAGCCCAACAGCCAAGGAGGGAAGCTCAGACAGTGCTGTGGGTTCAGGCTCGTTTATACTGAGAAATTTAATAGAAGGTTTAATTGACAGCTTTGCTTGGTTCTATTGTGCCTGATTACACATCTCCATGAAAAGCATTAGCTGTGTTTGATCCCCTCCAAAGCAGAGCAGTTCATTAGCAGGGGATGTTTACAGGACCAGCAGCTCTTCCCCAGCTGCAGGAGGGGTTTTCAGATTGTATTTTTATGATAAGGATCACGACTCCAAAGGAGCTCAGCCTTCCATCCTTTGCCTTTCCTGGTATTTGCCAACAGGAGAGATGGACAAGGAAAACATCTGACAGGACTACAACAAACCCCCAACACTGGGGTATCAAAAAACCCCAAATCCTCTCCCTTGTCTGTCTTTTTTTTTTTTTTTTACCTTTAAAAACATCTACCAGTGAGCTAAAATAATTACAAGTAACAAGTGTCTAACGAGCTGAATAAACCAGACCAGAGCCCTGTGAGATTATATTGGTAATAATGACTCTACTAAGCACAACATCCCAAAATTCCACACACAAAATTAAATGGCACCCATGCAAATACATCCAATATCAGCAAATTACCGGTAATTGTTATTGTTCCCAGAGATGAAGGGACACAGAACAGTATGAGAATAAGGCAATTATTTCCTGCACTCTGAGCCTATGAACAGGGACCTACAGCTCCAATTTCTTTCTTGTCAGTCTCAATCCAAATTACTCCTTAGGCTTGGTCTTAATACAACAAAACGCTCATCAGGAAACCTTGATCTGTCTACTTTTATCAAAAACCCCAATCTGTTAAAATAAGACCAAACAAATGCTGTTTGCATCAGGAAGACTTAGCTACCTTTCAGAAACAATTAATTCTGCACAGATTATGAAAAAAGAAGAGGAAAAAAGCTGCTGTAACCTGGGAAGAGCTGGCTCTTTAGAGCCTGCAAAAACAAGGATGTGTTTCCTTTGCTTGGGTATGGTGAGGGTCTGGATACAGGATTCTCCACACAAAGGACAAGTAATAAACAGAGCAAAATTAGTTTTTCCTGTCATAGGGATTCAAAGACTCCATAAAAATTCAAACCTTCCCACAGCAGAGTCCACTAAGTCTTATTAGCTCTGAGATAGATTCATTTCAATCAGCACACAAAAGAAATGGTTGCTAACTTTGCAGTGCAGCATTTTATTTCCCTTCCAAGCTCCTAAATAAAAAGTGAAAGTCAAGACACGGAGTCACGTGCCCATTTTATGAGATCCTCTCCTTGACCTTGAATGCTGCTAAGAACATTTACACACAATTCCCTTTAAAAGCACAATATAGCACCTGAGCTGAGCTTCCAGCTGAAATTCAAGATGCTCCAGGTAAGTGATAAAACGAGTAAGGTCAGAAAAACAGGAAACCCTTCAGATGGTGGCTTCTGAGCCAGAAAACAGGGTGCTCAGCAAAGCTGGGCTTGGTGGTCAAAGACTTCCAACATTTCCTTGCCATTGCTGGCAGCAGATCCATGGGACTTCCAGAGGGCTGGGAGCCTGGGATAAATTCACATTAACCACTCCAGCACATAAACACAGCCAAGTGCATTAGTGTTTAAGGCCTTCCTATGAAAGCTGCACTTCGTTCTGTTAACTTTTACAATCTCACAAGTGGGTAATAGCCAGCAAACCATTAAAATCGACATTATTGCCCTGGGCTGCCATTTCACAGCCATGCAAAACAGGAGTAAAGCCAACTAAAAAGTGTCACTCCACTGAGAGCTCAAACAGCTCAAAGCCCACACCCGAGGTTAATGCCCAGGAATGTCAGTGCATGAGCCCCCCGAAATTGTTTTTCACTTACTTTCCCACTACCCTGCATTCCCAAAATGCTTCAGCCAAATGCTGGAATGGCACGAGCCCTGCAACAGTTTGATTTAAATATAAATTCAGACAACAAACTGGGAAACATGGAGCCCTTCAAAATCAGTTTGGTGACTCACATTTCCAAAGTCAAAACCAAAAAATGGTGAGTCAATCCTTCCTTCACCATCATACTCATTTGAGGCCCATTCTTCAAGCAGTTTTACTCTAATGGGAGCATAAAGTAGGTGACAATTTTTTTTTTTTTTATCAGGAAGGGCACATGGCTGGTTTAACCCAAACACACAGAAACCAGGTCAGTTGTTTTCAGAGCACACAGAGCTTGAGAAGTTCAGATACTCCCAGGTACTGTGGGACAACTCAGCTCCTCCACCACAACAACTGGACTCCTCTGCTCCTAAAAATACAACTATCAGACAAAGCTTGTTTTCTCAGGCACTTTGCTGATGCAAGTCCAAGATCAAAATATTCCTGGTTCAGAGGACAGAGATGTTTCAGTCTCCAAAATACCCAGCTAAAATCGGGCCATGCCATCCCCCTAAGGTGCCTGGGACACTCTTAGAAACACACATCAATTTACTACTGCTTAGTAATGTAGGTTTTGGGGGAAGAATAAAATACTCTGGTTGCCTGATTGTGTTGAGAAGGAATTCTGGAAATTCCCTTTCAGCGAAACAGGATAAACTTTATTCTCTCTTGAAGGTGCTATTTAAAACGAAATAAGTAAGGGCAGACACTTGGATGTTAAGTGCATTCCCTGCTCCTGTCCTCTCCTTAATCAGCACTCGCATCTTCTGGCTTGAGAACTGAGACATGGGGAGATTCAGATCACTGAATTTCTAATTATAAACTCTTTAAAATACTAGTTTTACAGTCATCCCGAGCCCAGCCAGTCCTCAGCAAACAACCAAACGGAGCTGCTGGATGGGAACACGGAGCACTTCAATCCACTCCCACAACACGGGAGGTAGACACCCAAACCCTGTGCTTTGGGACTCCACGGGCACAGCCTGGTGGCCAATTCATCCTTCCCAAAACCATCCTGGAGCTCTCAAAGCCAAACCCTGTCCCGGGGCCATGGCAGAGTCAAGCCAAGAGTCACAGCTCCCAGGCAAGGGTGGCTCACTACTGACGGGGCTGATGAGAACACTAGGGACCACAAAATCAAAATTCAGCTCCTCGTCCCTCTGGAGAACGCGTTACAAACCCAGCAGCCGCGTAGGGCATCACCGGACACGTGGCATTCCCGATGCTACACGCGTTCCCAGTGTTGGGCAACAGAAACGGCCAAGATTAATTATGAGTGGAAGGGATGAAATTACAACAGAAGACTTCTGAGCTACAAGTTCAGTTCTCCCTCCTCTTTCCCCAGCAAGTGCCAGCGATGTCTCAACACCCCAACTGCCTTTCCAAGGAAGTAGCTCTGCTCCTTTCCAGGCCAAATTACCATGGCAAGAAATCCCCATGTAGATTCATCTCCCATAGAAAAACATTCAGACAGCAAACATTTCCTTCCCACAACCTGAAAACAGCCAAATATCATCAGATTTCTTTCCTGCCATCAAAGAAACCCTGTCCTGAGACAGCTCATAACAACCAAAAACATTTGTCCATAAAGCAAATGTGCTCGCAAGTACTGACAGAAATACCCAGTGCACCCCATGAAGCTGGCCATGTCTGAACACACTTCACCCCTGGGAAGGCTGGAAACCACAGCAAGAACTTTCATTTGTAATGATTTATTTTACTCCTGCCTTCATTACATCAGGATGCTCGTCTCTTACTCATCCTGTCAATACTGTCTTCCTGAAGCTTGTAAGTAAAATAACCCCCACCGTAACTGTTGTCAGGCCACGTCATGACTACTGAGGCTTCATAAATAACACTTGATATAAATAGATTTTCTAGCAACATATAAACCATCAGCTCCAATGGAAGTAGAAGGGCTGTGTGCAGCCATCCGCATTTTCTCTTGTGAGGATAAACACAAAGAAGTGTTTGAAAGCAAAATGAATCTATTGAAGAACTGGCCCTACAGAAACTTCTGGGGCTTGAGATTTCTTACATGATTCACACAAAGACATTGACAGGAGCAGCTACAGCAGAACAAGATCTTCTCAGGAAGAGATACTTCCCTGTGAGGGTGGGCAGGCCCTGGCACAAGGTGCCCAGAGAAGCTGTGGCTGCCCCTGAATCCCTGAAGAGTCCAAGGCCAGCCTGGATGAGGCTTGGAGCAGCCTGGAAGAATGGAAGGTGACTCTGCCCATGGCAGGGGTGGCACTGGGTGGGCTTTGAGGTCCCTTCCCACCCAAACCATTCCAGGATTCTGTAACCTTCCAAATGACACCAGTCGATGGTGGAACAGCTCCCAGGGGGAGCCAGCTGCCTTCCCCTGTCCTCAGGATCAGGAGAGGTTTAATCGCTGCAGCTCAGACCAGTCGTGAGAGCAGCTTAGCAGCCACTTCTGGAGGAATCCATACCAACAATGTCTGAAGTTTCACCCATTTTCCTTTCAGTTGTCTCCAATCAACTTCCACAACACAACAAAGCCACGTCACAACCCCTCGGGGACACTACATCATGCTGAGGAAGTTGGCCGATTTGTCTACACAAGGAATAAACCCCCAAACATACTGACAGAGTCAAAGATAAAAAACCTCGGTTTAATTTAAAAAACATTTGAAATAGGAACTGCATACAAATGCAGCATTTTTACAGGTTCTTCTAAACAAATATGGGGGAAATCCACAGTTGAAGTTTTCTGTTAGGAAAAAAACAATCCTCAAACTTCCCCTGAAGAAGTCTCCAATTAAATAATACCAACAAAGAAATTATTTCTATTTCTCCACTGGAATTCAACTCCGTTAGATGACCTCGCGAGACAGAAATTCTCGTATTAGCAAGGTTTAAATACATCCAACAGACCACCTATTAATGGACTTAGGAAGGTACGCTCAGGTCTGCCTGGACTCAGGGAGGGCAAAGAGCACAAAAACTCCCCAAACGCATCTGGCATAGAAACACAAAGGTTTCGTGGGCTAACCCCTGACTGAACTGCCACCCCGCCGGGGGTGTCCCAGCGCCCAGGGGACACTGCCGGGGTGAGAGGTAGGACCTGCTTAAATTGCTCCTGTCATCCAAGGAAACACCTGCAAGGAAACCTGCAACCCAAACCCTTCCACTGTTTGAGAAGCTCTTTTTCCTTCCGATTTGTTTCCAAGCTGAAAATGCTGAAGAAGCAACAGGCCCGTGCCCTGAGAGAACCTGATTCCCACACTGCTCCTTCCATCTGCTGAGAGCCATGCGCTTCCAGAGAGTTCAGCAAAGCTAAGCCTGGCTCAAAGCAGGGCTTACCGTCACTGGGATGGATTTTAAACCATTCGAGTTCGGCTGTTAAGGCACAGCAGGAGCACAACTCACCCCTGCGAACCCCAGCGCGACCACCTCCTGCCTCCAGGGCTCTGACAAGACATTTTCAGGTCCTCTTCGGATCTTGATTAAACCAAAGGCTTGTTTAAGTGCATGATAAAAATCTCAGGGATTGTTTAACCTCCTTGCTAGCCCAAGGTTGAATTTGTTTCAGTGCATCTCTATGTTTTAACACTGCTCTAATTTCAAGCTATCTGGATCATGACTGGGAGCTAGATGTAGGGGTGCAAGAGCTTATCAACTAATCCAATTGATCTACCTATCTCAAGGATTATTTTCCAGTTTGCTAACCTGCGCTACTTGCTGCAATAATCCTTTATCTACATTGAAATCACCTGGCAGACCAAGGTGTGTAGTTAAGCCTGGCTCTGTGTAGCCCATCAGCTGCTCATCTCTCCAGCATTTGTTCTGCTTCTTCACTTCGTTTTAAAGCCTGCATCAAACTCCACCTGCCAGGAAAAAGACTACCCAAACCAGCTCATTTTTAAGCTTAAACTGGGTAATTTAAAGCCTGCTCAAGCCTGGCAGCACTATGCTGCAGTGAGGACACACAGACATATTAAGTTCCCTGTGAATACAGAGCATTTGGTATTATTGAAAATTAAAGCTCAGCAACAGGGAGCCTCGCATTTACCTGGCACTGAACTCACACCCAGAGTCAGCTGCATGTGGAAATGACAAGGCGGAAAAACTTACCAAGCCAGGTCTTTACCTTGTTTTAAACTCTGGGGATTTCCCTTCCCTGCCAGAATCTTCCACCGGTTCTGCTGCTGCCTTTGGGGTCAGCCCGGACCGCACTCACCTGCCCAGGACAGCCTCAAACTGCCTCAAGGGCTGCTCTTCTCTGCGTACAAAATTACAACGACGGCTCCAAAATGAAGGGATGGGAATAAGATGGTATGGCCTCCGCCTCATTCCCAGTTTTTATAGAAAAAAGGCAAAAGCCACTAATAACAGGAATGTATGATAGTGGTTAGCCCTTATTCTAGGGAATCTAATAGGCTTGCAACAAGCTTTGTTCGAGCATTTTTCTGCGCTATGTACATCACTTCTTTCTACCCAAAATGTACCTTAAAACAAAAGAAAACCACACAAGATCTCGAAAGGGCCTTGCAAGTTAAAACCAGAAAACTGAAATATTTACTGCCTCGATGTGCACTGAAAAAGAAAAAAAAAAGCCAATAAATAATTTTAAAAGGGGGGGAAAGGCTTTAAAGTGTATCACGAGAACGGGATCAGGGAAGAGCGAGGCCACCGTTTCAGAAACAGAGGAGAATTAACCTGTATTTCTCCATCCCATCTGCAAGCTTACGGCTCTGCAACCCATTTTGTTTCAGATTAAAAGAAAAAAAATAATAAAAATAATTACCTCAGCGGCACCGAGATAAGACCCCACCCCGGGGATCGATGCCCGCGCGGTCCTGCTCGCCGGACAGGTGACCCTGCCGCAGGTGCCACCCTAGGCATCCCCCCCCGCAATCCCTTCCCCAATCCCTGGAGACGATGCCAGGCCAGAAAACGGCGGCGCGGAGCACAGGGAAGGGTTTATCTAACCCACAAATGCGAAATAAAAGGCAAAGGAGGAGCGGAGAGGAGAGGTGCGGACGGCGCGGGAGCCGTGCGGCCAAGGTGAACAGCGGCCGGCTAACATGGTGGAGGCTGCGGAGAGCCGCGACCCTCCGGCCCGCGGCAGCGAGGGGCGAGCCGCGGGTGTGCGGGGATTCGGGGCCAGCATAGAGGTGACAGCGGACGGTAGGCTGAGGGGCGAGCACCGAGAGGAAAGCGCTAAAAGCAGCGCGCTGCGGGGAGAGAACGCTGAGGGGAGAACGCGGCGGGGAAGCGTCACGAGGCTGCTCGCTCAGGGCGGCGGGAGCAGGACAGCGAGGACGGGCTCACCTGCCATGGCGGGCTGAGGGCGGCAATGGCGCTGGGGGCTGCGGCTCCGCTCCCCTCAGTCTCCGCGGCGAGTGCGGCGGGGCCGGGCGGCCCCGGCAGGCAGAGCATGGGGCGGGACGGGTCCCGCTCCGCCCCCGACAAGATGGCGCGGTCCCAGCCCCGCTCTATCAGGGCTCGGCCGCCATGGCGGCCCCGGCGCTTGGCGGGTGAAACAGCCTCGTGTTCCCTGAGGGAGAAGCCTCCAGCTGCAGGGACGTGTTAACGGTTTATGCATGAAAGACACAAATCGCAGAGTCACGGGATGGGGCAGGTTGAAGGGACCGCAGTGGGGCATCTGGTCCAACCCTGCCTGAGCAGGGTCATCCCAGAGCACATGGCACAGGTTGTGTTCAGATGCGTTTGGAATATCCCCGGTGAAGGACACTGCACAGCCTCACTGGGTAATGGAGCACTGAACAGGCTCCCCAGGGAATGGTCATGGCCTCAGGGATGGCAGAGCTCCAGGAGTGTTACAAGGCTCTCAGTAACATGGTGGGATTGTTGGGATATCCTGTGCAAGGCTGACAGTTGGGTCAGAAGTCTTGATGGGTCCCTTCCAACTCAGGAGATTGTGTTATTCTGTTATTCTGGTTCTAGGAATGAGTACTTGGTCACCTGCACAAGAAAGTTTTTCCTGATGTTCAGGTGGAACTTTGCGGGCATCAGTTTCTGCCCATTGCCTTTTGTCCCATTGCTGGGCTCTAGGGAGCAGACCCTGCTCCATCTCTGACACCTCCCTGCACATATTGATGGGTATTGATGGCTATTAATGCATATTGATGAGGTCCCTAAACAAAGCCCTTTGGGCCCCTCATCTGGAGCCCCTAGGAAAATGTGCTTTGCCTGATGTCCCCAACTCTGGCCCTCTTCAGGCTTTGCTTTGGGGTTTCTTTTTGGATATATATATTTTAAAATTATTATATTTTAGGAAAAATCCAACTTTTACAATAGGAGAGTGAGTTTAGGGAGGTACAAAAGAATCACAGAATCATTTAAGTGGGAAAAGACCTCTGAGGTTAAAGCCCAGCCTGTGCCAAATCACCACCATTCCCAACCAGACTGGAGCACTGAGTGCCACATCCAGTCATTCCTTAAACACCTCCAGGGTTGGTTACACCACCACCTCCCTGGGCAGCCCATTCCAATGTCTAATCACCCTTTCTGTGAAGAAATTCCTCCTGATGGCCAACCTAAACCTTCCCTGTTGTACTAGAGAAGGCTGAGTGCCCCAAAAGATGACATCTCTACCACGTCCACAACCCTCGCCTGAAAACACCATTTTTCTTAGATTTCCAGTTTTCTTGTGGGGGGCAGGACAAAAATGACAAAAATGTGACAAATCCCACCCCCCCAGCCCACAAAGCTGGATGTTTTCAGACACTGCTGACATCTGCAGCTCCAGTAACCAGCATTGGACGCTGCCTCTCTCATGTCCCTCTCAGCAACATCTGACATCCCTAATGGCTTCTGACAATGTTAACTCACTCTAATTTGTGTCCACAATGTGCAGTTGTCAGATACCTCAGCCCGTGGCTCCTTCCCTTGCTCAGGGCTGTTCTGGGCAGCTGGGGCCAAGCCCCTACAGCTGATTCCTGCCTTTCTCCTTACACCGGCTGTGCTTGAGGAGATATTGGCCCATGCTGAGCTTTCTCCCCCAGCTCTGCTGTTACTTAATTAAGGTGCAGCCCCGAGTCGATGGGAAAGTGCTCCCCAGACCACTGGCACTAACTGGACCCTGTTTCACCCAGACCTGCAATTCTCTGTTGATCTTTTGGGTCCTTGCTTCAAACGTTGCTGTTTGCGCAGTGTTTGGCAACCAGGAATGTTGGAGGGGTATTTATTCACCAGCTGTCCAAGCCCTTCCCTCCCGCTCCCCCATAAAGAGGGTTTCATCCAATCCCATTAAAACCCAGGAGCTTACTTTAAGATCAGAGACCCTACAAGGCCTCTGGAGCATTTGTGCTTATCCTTGGGCATATTTTTTTGCATGTTCACTGCAATACTCTCCTGGTTAAGCTCCTAAAAGGTTTTCCAATGAGACATATGGAGAACTATATAGGGCAGGGCTAAGGCACAGTGCTTGATTATGGATATCAATCCTTGGCATTATACAATACCTGGCCTTATCCCAAATGTAGGCACAGACTTCAGTCCAGCTTTTAAACATTAAAAGCCTTTGTTTGTCAGGGTGGGGGAGCGTGGGGCCATGATGGGAGGGGCATTTGAGTAATGCCAGATTGATGGAGGCTGCAGCGGTTTTGCTGTTGACAGGAGTTTGCACAGGAAGACGGATCATGTGTGCTCAGTGCCTCCTGAGTGCAAGGCCTCCCCGTGTTCAGGATCAGGGACAGAGACACAGCGCTGTTTCTTTTATTGAGTGTTACAATTTTGCAACCTGCCCTCCCCGGGCGAAAGATGGCAGAGGGAAATACAGGTAATACCATGAGAGAAAACACATCAGTCAGATTGAAATGTAACAGATGAAGATCTCAGGGTTGTGATAATCCCAAGGACAAGCCAGGGAAGGATGATAAAGGTGGATTTAGTGCTCCAAGAATTGAATTTGACACAGCTAGACCCCCTGGAACCGTGGGCTCAAAGCCAGTAAAGCTTTTTTCAGTCCTCTTAATTTGATAAATTCCTTTCCACGTGGCCTCCCGTGTTGCAAAGTTTGAGAAAATTCCCTGGCATTTCCCTTGTTCAGGAAGTCAGAGCCTATTTTATGCCATCACACTGTTCTGCTACAGAAGTAGAAACAATTTTACTGGGATTACTGGCATATATAATTTGTGTTACTAAAATGTAGTGAAGAACCCTGAGGTATTTATCTAAACATCCAATCATTCTCTGACTGAATGATTCACAGGTCCATAAAAAAGCTGGAAGAATTGGAGCTATGGGATGTGCACGTCCTTCCTGACCACGCAGCAGGAGAAATGAGCAGTTATCAATCATTTGGTGTACAGACCTTTGAGATCCAGAAGGAGACACATTGCCTTTGTTTTCTCCTCTGCCCTATATCTTCTCTGGATTACCTGAGCTCCTCAAAACTCACTCAGGGACTTACCTGAACAGGTGAGGTATTGCTGCATCCTATCACATAACAGTCCAAGGAAGCTTTACTGAGGACATTCCCCAGCTTTATTTTGTTTCTTCATGGCTCTGTGTGGATCACATGGGAAGGACAGGACTGCAGGTCAGGGTTTTCCTCAGATGCAGCCTGGACATTACTGGCATCAATTTAAATGCTAAAATGTTTTTGGCTGGCATCTCTTACTCAAAATTTCCATTTTAAATCCAAGTGTTGTCTTGGCTGGAATGTGAATCATTGATCTGAGCACAGGATGTCCAAATGACCAAATCAAAACTTTGTGTCCAGGAATTAATCTAGTGAATGGCATCCTCACCCTTGGCAGGGGAATGGAATGAGATGGTCCCTTCCAATGAACCCAAACCATCCCATGATCCTATAATTGGTTTGTGTCTGGGATCCACAGCTCCTTTACAATCTTGTTTTCTTGGTGTGTTTTGAGTTTAGTTTTTATAACATTAAAAAAAAAAAAATTGCCTGCTTTGCATTAGATCAATAACATTCTGTGTGAATCCCACAGATGGAGTCCAGCAATTACGAATCCAGCACTCCTGTATATGGATAACAGGAATATCTTTCACTGGATTAGACAAAATAAAAATGAAAGCCCTGGTATTTCAACACCGGCCTAGGAGGTGAGTGGAAACTCCCCCAAATAAGCAAAAAAAAAAATTAACAACTCACCAACAGTGGTTTTTTTGCTTCTCCCTCTGGAATATGGAATGGTAACTGAGGGGAGGAGCTGGGCAGACCCTGGGTTTCACTCTGTGAGGTAAGCAAGTGTGAGCATCCCTTGGTTAAAATACCACCTACACCACCTGGTGGGAAACTCCTCCGGCTCCCGACCCACAGGAATTTATCATTATTTCAGAGACACCCATGACTTGCTGTTCCCCCCCAATGTCAGGAGGAAATTAAGTCAGAAAAAATGTTTCTTTCTCAGAACCGAGATGGGCTCTGCCAGCTGACCTCAATCCCCTGGTCTGTCATCTGCAAAATGGAGGCAGGAAGAATTTTTATGAAGTTTAATTAGTGCAAAGTGCTCTCTGTAGCAAACAGAGCTTTTGGTCTGAGGATGTTGGGCCAAGTACTCAAATTACAGAGGTTACAGCCAGCGACCCACGCAGCAGAGCCCCTGTTGTGCCTGTGGTATCCAGGGAGGAAGAGCAGCAGTCTGAATTCATGTAATGAATAAATCAATAGGTGAACAGGAGGAGATCTGTGTGGCTGCAGAGCTGTTGGGTCCCTGCTGGTCCTCTCACGATGGTTTCCCCTCTGGCAAGTTTTGGAGAGAGAAGACCTTTCTTCAGTTTTGGGATTGCAAAATATTTTGTAAAGTGGAGAGGAGGTTGTGGGAGCCAGGAGAGTACAACCAAGCAGGAGAGTACAAACAACAAGGACAGTGCAAACAATCCAGGAGAGTACAAACAACCCAGGACAGTGCAAACAACCCATCTCATGTCCCTCTGCTTCTCTCTGTAGTGCTGCTCAAGGCACGCTGGCCACGGGATATTCACCCCAAGCTGTCAGGAATACAGAGCAGGCAGAGTGCTACAGAGTGCTCCTGGTGACACTAACTCAGCTGGACAGCCTGTGCTCTGCAGGAGAAGGCAATTTTCTTGCTGCTGTTCTGTCTGGTACCTCAGGGCTGTACCAAAGAAATGAAATTTCACTTGCTGAGTCAGGGGCAAAGCCTATGTTTGACAGGAGGAGAAGGAGATGAACTGAGTCACCTCTCCGAGTTCATCCCCAGGCTGCTTCCCAAAAGCATAGCTCCTGAAATGAGCTGAGAGCCCTTAAATCCTGGGAAGAGTGGGAGCAGGAGGGGGCCAGGAAAGCATCTGGCATTTGTCCTGCCTGGTCTGTTCTCCTGCCAGGCTCTCCTTGTCAAAATGTTGAGTCTCTGCAGCCACATCTGGCTCTAGGTGTTGTGGCAGCAGCAGAGGCACAGTGGGAGCCCAGGGCTGATGGCTCCCAATGGTTTTGCTCTCCTGGGCACACTCACCCTGAAGTTCTGTTCCATTACATCTTCTCCCCATTGGATGAACCCTGAGACATCTGCAGGGATGGTCTCCAAGGGGGCGACAAGCTGGGATTTGTCACCTTGTGTCACGTTCACATGTGGGTGTTCAAAACTCTGGGAATAAAGAGCAGCTGCTGTGGGCAGATGTGGATAAGCAGGACCAGAGCAGCTCATTCCCACTTAAACTACTTCCAAAATGAGGTGGATATGGTGCACAAAATAATTTTGAAGTCCTTTAGAGGAATTTTATAGCACAGAATAAAAGAGGTTTTCTTAAGCCACCTGCACTGGGAGTTCAAGTGAAGGTCCTTCACCCTACACAGCATAGGCAGCAGCGCCTGGTGGCTGCTTACTCATCCCTCAGCAGAGAAGTGAGAGCAGAGACACAGTCCCTGCTTTAACCCACTTGCAACTCATTCCCCAAGAACCTCCTCAGAGAGGAAGGATGGGCTTGGGTCACTTTTACCCTGTGACTCATTTAATCCCTCGTGTGAGCACATAGCAACAAAACCACACGCTGACATCAGGAGTGACACAGACACAGCAGCCTCCGCCAGCAATGGGCAGAAGGCAAAATAAACAAGTGGTGCTGAGGCATGAGTTAGACCACGAGCCCTCTACAAAGCAGCTTCTGAAAATGAACTGCCTGAATCCCACTGGGCAGAACACTACGAGTGGTCACTCACACACAGGAAAAGCAGAACTCGTGGAGGCAGAGGGAAAACTGGGCCCAAAGCAGGGCTCCAAGGGGAGGTCCAGCTCTGGAACTGACTGTGGAGATACCCTGCAGTTCCTCCTTGCCCTGACAGCTGGAGCAAGGCTTGTCATGGGAGTGCAGAGTGGGCAATTACAGAAGTATGGGTGCCACAGGGCTGGCCAGTTCTATTTATAGTTCCCAGCCAGTACAGCTCTCCCTCTGTGCTCCTGCCCACAGGTGAAGGCACAGGCCATGCCCTGAAAGGCTCACAGGCCGAGTAAAAACAGAAAGAGGAAGGACTAGAAACTCCTTTTATGACAAGAATGAAGAATCAGAGATGAAAGAACAAAAAAGAAATCCACAGAGAGCCTGGAAAAATGAACTCCCAACTTCTCCCCAGAAAATTGCCCTGTAGTTGGTTAACCCCTTCCCTGCCTGAAGTGCCACCTCTCTGCCATTCTTAATTGGTGCCAAGTGGTGTCACTGAAGTGTTCTGCAAGCTCTCACCCCTCTTGCCACTGTTGAATTGTTTCCAGCAGAGGTGAGAGAAGGCTGTGGCCCTGCCTGTCCCTCTGCAGCCCCAGGCCCGTGGCCAGGGTGGGAGGCAGCACACCAGGACAGCACTCCAGACACTGCCCGTGCCCCCGGGATGATCTACGCCAGAGTGAGCCTCTGTCAGCTCCAAGGGTTTCCAAGGGTTCAGGGTGGCAGCCGACCACGGATCCAAGTCAAAGAGTTGCCTTTGTTTCATGGGAAGGATTAAACCACGAACTGTTTGTGAGCTGAACTTTGAAGTGTCTCCTCAGTGATCTGAAATGTGGTCACGCAACAAAGAGAGACCTCTACAAATACTCTTTTTGTGTTTGAAGTTGGAGACCATCCACTGGTTTATTTTTAGGCGCACATTTGCACTGGCCCTGTTACAATCCTGCCTCTGTTCTTGTGTAATAAAAGGCAGAGAGGATTCACTTGACCTCCAGTATCAAATACAGAGAAAATAAGGCATTTGTCCAGAAAAGAACCACCCAAAATAGCAGGGAAGAAGTCATGCTGTGATATGGACTGTTAGTGTTGAGAAACAAGAAAAATGAGGATTATAGGAGCTGGCAGACTTCTTCTAATGACACATTAATGAAAACTGCTGGAAAATTATATGGTGATGCTAATTAGTATTTGTAGTTTTAAGGACCTGAGATCTTTCTGTTTTACACTAAACATGTGCCTGAGAGTAAGAAATAATCCCTGCTGAGGTGAGTTCTCAGTTTTCTTCGAGGATTTGTTCTAGATCCAGAGCACTTCCTTTGCTACACATGGCTTTAGCTCAGAAACTGATGCTCCTGCATCAACCAGCTCATCTTCTCACAGCTCCTTCTCAGGCTTTGCAACACCCTGATGTAGACAATTATCACTAAATTCATTTTCTGTCTTGCCCCTCCTTGAAGAAGCTGGGGAAACAGCCCAGAGGACCTGACTGATGTTTAATTTCTGTCACATCAGCAGGGCCATCTGCACCAGGCATTTCACATTGAAGAGAAGGAAGGTTAAAACCTCTCATGACAGGTTAACAGCAGGATTTATAGCAACAGCTTAAATAAGTGGTTGCAGGCATAAAGAGTAGCAGGCAGCTAATCCTTTAAAGACTTAAGAGCAACTACTACTTCAGCCCAAGTAAATATTTCAAAACAAAATTAATTAGTGGTGACTAGTGGATTTGCTGCCCTTTGCTTTAACAGCCCAGGATGAAACGGTGATTCCTTCACAGCATTTTTGCTTTAGTGCCAAACCTGCTGTTTCACAGGCACTGAAAGTCCTCTCAAAGAAGATTCATCACAGTTTTGTTCCTCTCTGTAACTGCAGAGCCAGAAAAGCTCTGCATGGATCTCATGGATCTGTGCTGCTGTGGGAGGGGAGGTCCCTTTGTGCTGCCCCAAGGATGAGGACAACAGCATGGCTCAGAATCCAGCCCAAGTACAGTGTGGAGGAAGGAACTGTCACTTCCTGATTCTTATCAGAAGAAAGCTCTGTCCATGCAGGCCACAAAACAGAGCTCCCAGTAATTGCCTTACTTCTGACTAAAAACAGTTCCTTAACACCTTCCTAGACACAGGGAAAGCAGGGAAGGAAAGGTCTCAGGGTGACAAGTCTTGAACCAGCACAAACCACTGTCTGCCTGAGCCTAGAGCAGCAAACCAGTCAATTCAATCAATTGGAAACAATAGTTTCTAATCAACAATCGAGTTTTTCTCCCCATGACACTTGGCTCCTCCACAGAACAAAGCCAGCTCCCTTGGGAGGCTCTGTCACGGCCTTGCTGGACTGTCTGGATTATTTTTAGTCAAATCCAGCATTCCTGAAGGACCTCAAGCTGCTTTTGTGCTCAGGAAGGGGAGAGAAACTGCTGTGCACATGCACATCCACATTTCACAGGACACAGGAGTGGGACACAGCATCTGACTTGGAGCAGGGAAGCACAGCTGGGTCAGCACAGAGCCCTGGGAAAATGACAAAAATAGCTTCTTTTCATCAGGCTGAGAGGGCAGGAAGTGAAGGCAGGACTGCCCTGAGCTGGGAGGGGGAAACCAAAGGTGTCTGCAGTGATTGAGAGGCCAGAGAGATCCAAGGGCTGGGTGATGTCCCCTCCCTGCTGAAGGGATGCAGCTCCCGAGGACAGCAACGGGGAAAAGCCAGCTGGGAAGGCAGCATCAGCCTGGAGGAACTTTCAGGATAGAGATTTTGGGAAGACCAGGACAAACAGCCCAAGGGAAGGGCCAGGAGAAAGCTCGAGGTGAGGTTCAGGAAGAGGCAGAAGGCATAAGGAGCAGTTGCATGAATGGGCTGAAGTCTGGAACTTTTAAGGACCAGGCACGAGGGGGAGGAGTCTGGACAGCACTTGAAGAAGCTCATTCAGAGCAGGGCACAGCACAGATGCCCCTCCAAGTTGTGCTGAGTCATTTCTTCCTGCCCCGAGGGATTTTTCCTGGGCTTTTATGCCACAGCAGATCTCTATTTCTGTCCAGAGCCTCCCTGTGAAGAGTGGTGCCGAATTTGGCTAATTGCAGGTGGCAGAAAGCAAACCCAGGCTGGGCTGAGTGTTCCTGCAGGAGCCCCAGGGAAGCAGCAGAGATGCTGCTGCTGATTCTGCTGTTTGCTCACACACAGCACTGAGTTCATGGCTGTATTTACAGCCCGGGGGTCGTAGCTTCACATCTTCTCTGTGTTGTTTCACACAACTTCTACTGAAATGTTTTCTGGACTAAGGTCAGAGCCCTGCTGCCCAGCCCAGCCTCCTCACACCTTTCCCAAACAGAACAACGCCCAGGCGGGCCCCAAGGATAAGGTTATCAGAAAGTGAGAGGAAATAGAATTCACTGCTGAGAAAACATGGAGTTACAAACTCGAGTTTCCATGGGAACAGTGATAGGCTTTACTCTTCTCCCCATCCCATGAACTTCCAGCAGCACAAGCACGTGGAGAATCAGAGAGAAGGAGCAGCAGTGATGCCAGAAACATCTGTGGCACAAGCCTGGAGTACTGGCACCTGCCTTTTCAGGATTGGCCTGCAGAGCCTGCAGCTGCTTCCCTGCAGCGGGAATGATGTCACTTGGGAATTAATGGTTGGACTCAGTGACATTAATTAAAGGTTTCTTAATGATTCTATGTCTCTTTACAGGGATCTGTGTATGGAAATATGCAAAATCCTCAGTGTGAGAGTCATCATTGCTGGGGAACTTCAGCTAGAGAGGGTCTGAGAGCCTGGGACAGGGCAAGGATCCCTTCAGGGTTGTGACTTCCCCCGGCCTCGGGGCTCACGCACAGTCCCCAGGCTGGTGAAATTCCTCCCCATTCTTTCACCACTTCAGATAACCTAGAGCACAATTTCTGCCTCTTCTTTCAAGGGTTGATGGCAACATTTGCACAATACTTTGGATAATTCTGGCTTTGTTCACTCAAAAAAAAAAAAAAAACCAAAACCCATGAGACTGACTAAAATCTTTGCTTTTACAACAAATACACCAGCAGGATTTCTTGGGCACTGCTGGTAGCTCAGGCCACAGGATTCCAGAATCACGTTTCCAAATTTTTCCAGCAACTCCATGGTGTTAAATTAAGCAGGTAATTAATTGTGCAACTACACCCTGCAACAGCAATCGAAGAATGTAATGAATCCAAGCACTCATAAACCAGAGAAAAGCCTGGAATGTGGCTGCCTGTTCTTTCTCCAGAGCTTCGGTGCATGATAACACCTGTCAGGCTTTGTAAATGCTGACTGTTTTCCCTGAGACGGCTGTCTTGCCTGGAATGGAGGATGCTCCACAAAGGGAGCAGCTATTCAGTGCTATCCTCATTCATCAGTGCCTCATTTGTCATTTCAGCCCTGCTCTAGAACCACAAACTCCTTCCCAGGCCTTTTCCTATTCCCTTCACTGCTGCAGAGAGTCAGTCAGGGATCCCCAAAACCTGGATGTCAGCTTGAAGAATGAAGTCCTCTGGATCCATGTATTTCCAGTAGCTGGAATCCCCTTTCTCTTTCCTAGAAGTATTTCTTTTTTTCCCAGTTAGATATAAAAAAACCCTGTGGACAGGACTTTTTCTTCGTGCCATCCCTCATAGAGCCCTGCTTATTTATCCACTGTGTTGCCTGAGGACTTTGCTTCTGTCAAAGAAAATTCCATTCATTAATTCCTTTCCTCCAGGGACGTCACATGTTCTTAGAATCACACGGTCATAGAATGCCCCAAGCTGGAAGGAGCCCACAAGGATCATCCAAGTCCAGTTTCTCCTCTCCCCTGTGTTTATCCCACTTAGCTGACCCCCCCCCTTCCCAATTTTCTGCATCTTCTCCCTCCCTCTTCACTTTTTCCATCTAAACTTTCACTTCCTCTCCCCGTTCTCCAAATCCAAAGAAACGCAGGTTCCTGTCCTCCAAGAGAGGCTGATTCATGGTTTGACGTCAGCAGCCGCTCTCCTGGCCAGAGCCAGCTGTAATTGACACATTCCAGCTGCTGCCAGCAGCACGTGTCCCTTGTCCCTTGTTCCCCCCCAGCCCCCGGCAGCTGGGGCTGCCAGCAGGGAGGGAACGTGCCCAGCTGTGCCTCCAGAGGTGGAAAGGGAGATTCTGAATTGAACCAGTTCTTGCTCAGAGTGCAGTGCTGGGATTCACACAGGAGAGTTGAGACAAGTGAGGGAAGAGATGAAGGTTAAAAAAAAGAGCTTGGCTCAGGGATTGGGTCTAATCTGGAGCACTGAAAGAGGAAAAAAGGCAATTCTAGGAGTACATTCAGTGCAAGGTGTTTGTCCAGCCCTAATCTGTGGACACCTAAATGGGCCTGCTCTGCACTGTCAGTCACTCCTGCCTGCTCCTGGAATGCTCAGCCCACCTGGGGCTCAGGTGACAATTGTGGAGTGCTTTGTGCAGACAGACACTGCTGGGGCTATTCCAGAGCTGCTGCTTCCTTCACTCCAGCAACACCTGGGAGCTGGAGGCAACAGCAGCCAAACCCCAGGACGGTTTTCAGTGCACTCTAACACCTGCAAAGGTGGGTAAGACAAACTTATGGTTACAGAGAATATATAACTTTATTCATGTTAAATGCATCCACTTGCATCACTGCTCATTCTCCAGGACACCCCAGCTCAGGAGACAGCCTGGTTTTACCTCACAGAAGTGGAGTCATCACTCTGTTTTCCCTGAATGACACATCACCAAATCTGGCAAAGCAATCCAGAGGGGGTTTGCTCAGCACAAACTACACAGAGAACTTCTCTTCATTGGCCTGGGCAGATCTGCACAGCAAATTATCTACACAAGGACAAAAGGACTCCAAAAGACAGAAAGCTGGAATTCAAGTGTCTCCAACACCCATATTAGTCAAGCCCAAGAGTTCTGGTATTTAGACACTCCAGTGTGGATTCCAATCCCTCTCCCATTATCCATTTGGTTGTTTAAATAGCAAGCAAAGTCCAACACCAGTCCTTGCGAAGGATAAGCGGATTTTGCCAAAAGCAGTGGCATGGGGAAAGCTCACTTGGGAAGGATGTATTTGTGAGGAAATAAGCTTGGTCAGTCTGACAGGGAGCTGTGGAGCAAGAGCACTGTGTGGAAATCACTTCCTGCAAGTGCTGCTTTCTCCCTCTCATCAGACTTTATTCACCCCAGGCAAACTCAGGACTCAGTAGTTTGGAAGCATTTCTGATGGACGAGAGCAAAAGGAGAATTTAACTATGGTCTGTCTGGAAAGGTAACCCAACAATAACCACGATCTCATGGAAAGCTAAAATAAACTCTAGAAAACACTTAAAGAAAAAACAAGTATCTGCTGCTAAAACCAGCTCATCTATTTTTGGAAAATCACAAGGATTGCCTCACCAAGGAAGAACTTCCCAGCGAGCAGAATTATGCAACCTCGAGAGGAAAAAAATACCATAAATGCCAAGCTCTTTGCAATTCCTTTTGGTCAATTCTGGGCTCGAGCCCCCACCCCCCAAAGTGGAAAACCTGCAACACCTCGAGCCCAGGAAGCAGCGCTGCATGAGGGACGTGCATCAGCTGTGCCCTGGCAGCATCTAGGGGAACTACCAGCTCTGACCAACCTAATTAGAGCGGGATTAATGAAGGGTTCAGTCATCGAAGTCGGGGATGTCGTCGTAGGAGTAGCCCCGGTAGCCCTTGGAGGCATAGTAGGCGATGCGCAGGTGGTAAAAGCCCGGCAGGAACACGAGGATGCCGATGATCAGCACCGGGATGGCCCTGTCGGTCTCCTGCAGGGACAGACAGCCCGAGGCAGTGACCTCTGTGTGAGGGACTCTCCTCCCTCTCACACCCTGCCTGCTCTAGGGGAAGCTGGGTTGATCTGTAAGGTCCTTTGAACCAAAACCATCCCATGGTTCTGTGATCCATCCCCAAGGCCTGGCAAGCTGAGAAATAAAAACCCGTCTTCCATCAGAAATATCTCAGCTTTCATCAGGCTGAGCCTTTAATCCTGTCCTGGCATCTCCTCCTTGCCGCACAGAGCCCTCAAGGGACCTTGTCCTTCACCACGGACCCCCCTGGATGTGCAGCCAGGGCTGGGAGCTGCAAGCGTGGCCAAGAATGAGCCCAGAGATCTGTGCCTGGAGTGCTGCTGATAGAGGCCAGAGGCTGCTGTTGCCACAGAGATAACACAGAGCTGCCAACCTACCGTGAGCCCACAGCACAGGGAGTGGGGGGAGAAGCACCCAGAACTGCAGGAGCAGATCCTTTCCCATGGATCACAACCACGGCCAGATGGGGAAGTGCTGCTGTGCCCCATATGGGGTCTGGCAGCTCCTCCCTGTCCCTGCATAATTTGTACGGGCTAAGATCGCTCCAGGACAGGGAGAGACCTCCTCAGGGACACTCAGTCCTCCCTGGAGATGCCCAGCCTAGCTCTGAACCTACTCCAGCCAGGCTGACTGCAGGATCCCAGGGCAAGGGGGCTGCCAGCACAGCCAGGCTGTGGTGAGAATCAATTCCCTGCTCACTTCCTGTGGCTCTCAAGTTCTACACTGAACACAATCACAGGATCCTTGAGGCTGAAAAAGACCTTCAAGGTCATCAAGTGCAACCATGACCCAGCACCACCCCCAGAGTCACCACTAACCCATGTTCTCGAGTGCCACATCCTCGATGGGGATAAGGCATGGGATGGGGACTCCACCACTGCAGGTGTGCCAGGCCTTTCCCACCCTTTCCATGACAAACCTTTCCTAATTCTGAATTTAAACCTCCCCTGGTGCAACCTGAGGCTGTTTCCTGTCACCTGATGGCCAAGCAGGGCTCAGGGCAGCTCTGAGGACCGTGCAGAACCAGTGCCCGAAGTGTCACCAAGCACTCACCCCCTTGCTGATGTACCCTGCCAGCAGCAAGGCTCCAATGATGATGAGGAAGGTCCCGATCATGAAGAGCACCACAGCCAGAGCGATGGCTTTGTATGGGATTTTGGGTGGGCTCTTCTTGAACTGGATGAAAAAACCCAAATATAGAACAGCTGAACTAAGCACAGCTCCCTTCCCACCACAGCACAGATATGACCCCATAGCTGGCAGAAGTGACAAGGGACAAAGTGCTGCAGCAGCTCTGCTGCCAGGCTCTGTAAGGCCCCTCCAGGAGGAACTCTGCCCATGGAGACCCTGCTGAGCCAGCCCTTACTCCCAGTCTTGTTCTCAGGAAGCCTCTTTGGACTTTCCAGAGAGGAAGGGCTGAGGGTTTGGCTCCCACCCGGCTTTGTCCTCCTCCAAGCTGCAGCTGCTCCCCCAGAGATGCACGAGAAGCAGCTGCCTGTGCAAGGCCAAGCTGTGGCTGCCCATCCTCGTGGTTTTACAGCTTCCTTCCCCACATTTTACCTGCAGGTCAATATATCCATCATCAGTGCTGGAGAGCTTGGAATATTTGACTTTGCTACTGGGAATCCCAGCAGAGAGATTGGTCCGCGACGGCATCATTCCAGGGGGGCCTGGGCATCAGCTACAGCCTGGAAACCAGGGGGAGGAGTAAAAACAGGAGAGAAAACTGAGTGATGGGAGTCTGAGAGACAAAGAACAAAAGTTTCTGGAGAGAAACTCCCATGTCAAGGCTGTGCATACCAAAGGGCATCTCTGTTCCTCTTCATAAATTAAAACTTTTCCAACAGAGGATCTAAGCATTTCATTTGAAGCCTAAAATACAAAATGGATACAGCTACAACAATATTTGGAATCAAGGTAGAACCTGTGCTTCAAACCAGATCAAAATTCCAGGGAAGGGCCCAGGGTATGACTCAGCTCTCACTCCACGAGGAGCTCCCGCTGCCAGCATGGAGATGTCCAAGCTCGCTCTGTTTCTGAATGGGACACCAGCAAATAAACCCAAACCAGACCTAAACAAAGCAGCTTTTCAGCCACCAGATTTTGCAAGAGAGCAATTTAGGGGGGAAAAAAAACAAAACAAAAAAAACAACCCAAACCACTGGAAACTGGAATGAAATGGAGATGTCATGGAAACAGCAGGAGTGACTCAGAGGGAGCAGAACAAAGGGATGGAGTGTGAATGGTGAGGTCACCAAACCCCAGGAATAGCCCAGGGCATGCAGAGCAGGGTCCCAGTGCCAGGGGGACACCCTGGGGACAGGGATCAGAGCCAGCTGCTGTCCCTCAGAGCCTTCCCAGGGATCCATCCTGCCAACCTGCCCCTGCCACTGCAGAGCTGGGACTGGGCCAGGCATCTCTCTCAGCAGGACAGATTCCCAGGGGAGAGAGGCAGGGAAGGGCCCCCTACACCTCCCAGCCTCAAAAGAGCTTTTATTTTCTGAGAAAGTGTGGAACCAAGGGAATAAAAGTAGATATTCCAGCGGTGCCAACAGGATGGGATAAAAACTCCGTTTCCACAACACTCTTTTGCATCAGAGGTGATGCATCTACTCAAAATATTGGATCTCCACTTGAACTGAAGCCCTTTGTCTCTCCGTCACTGCTGGCACATTCCCTACCCCGCTTTGTTCCTCCTGCGGTAAAACTGACTTTTATAAAATCCCCTCTGATCTGAAATTCCCACCGCTGAACCTTTGGTTTGAACTTTGGGGTTTTGTTTTAGTAGCAAAAACCAAACACGGACAAAACATTTTCAGGCCCATGGATAATGGAAACACCTGCAGAGTGGCATTCCCTGCTCCCCACATCCTTGTTTTTCTGGTCATGACCCAAACACCCCTGGCTTTCCCACATGCCCGAGGGTAAATGTGCAGGAGGGGAAAAAGCCAGAAGAAACCAACCTTTCTGAAAGGTTTCCCAACTCTGCCCCGTTTTGCTCTCTTTTCTTTCCCACTGCCCCATTATTTACCAGGCTGTTCAGTGGCTTCTTCGGAATTATTCCCATTTCACATTTGCACAAGTTGCCCTGTCCTTCCCAATGCCTCACAAATAAGTAAGAGGCTGTTGAGGACAAATGTGTATAAAATATAAATATAAAATATTATCTCAGATCTCAAGTTCAAGGGCCAGGTTCAACTCCACTGAGGTTCACACAAAGTGAGCACCACAATGGTTCAAGAACAGGAACCAGCACACTGCTAATGCTTTTTGGGAGCCAGAAAAATAATCGTGGCCTGAACAGCTTGGCCAAAACAATTAATGCTGAAATTCAAAATTTCTAATATGGCAGTTGTGCTTTAAACCCCGTGGAGGCGCCAGTGCAGCGCCGGGAAACCCAAACAGGGCAGCTCCGTCCGGAATCCTGAATGCCCTCAACCACAGCCCCGCATTTCCCCCCCACGGCAAACCGGGAGGGGCGGGGATGTCTCTTTGCGACAGCCGCAGGGACACCCGGGGACATCTGGAATGGGGGGTGCCGGCCTCGCGCCGCTCCCCAACTCCCCCGAAATCCACCCAAAACACCCCAAATCCACCCGAATCCACCCCGAATCCAACCCAAAGCCACCCGAAGCTCCCCGCCCGGCCAGCCCCGGTACCTGCCGCCGGCCCGCCCCATGCCGGCCCCGCCTGTCCTTCCGCGGCCCCGGGAAGTTGATCCCGGTGACGCGGCTTCCCTTCCAGGTCACGGCCAGGGCTGTCCCCCCTTCCCTCCGCCCCGGTACCGCCCCAATCCCCGTGTGCTGCTGCATCCCAGCATCGCCTCAGGCCGAGAAAAGAGCCCCCAGGTTATTTAAGGCACTCACACGTGGTCCGGGCAAGAGGTCAGGAATTACTGAAAAAAAACTTTAGGGCGAAAGATCTTCCTTCACATGTTTCCTTAAGATGCTGAAGTAAAACCCCCAAACCAGGAAGGAGGATAAATGGGGAAGGATCTGGAGACACGAGACACCTCAACAAGGGAGGCACCTGAACCACAGGAGTAGAAAATCAATGTCTAAACCCAGAATCCTGCAATGGTTTGTGTTGGAAGGGACCTTAAAGCCCATCCAGTGCCACCGCTGCCGTGGGCAGGGACACCTCCCACTGTCCCAGCGTGTCCCCTTCCAGCTGGCCTGGCACACTGCCGGCCATCCGCAGCAGTGCTGGTCCCTGCAGGAGCCCAGGGCCGGGGCAGTGCTGGCCCCAGCCCTGAGCAGGGATTGTCCCTCTCTGGTCTGTCCGTGGCCGGCACTGCCACCTGCTGCCATCCTCAATCACCCGCCGGGGCTACCCGGGGACAGCTTTGCAGGCTGCTTGTCCCCAGGATTCTCATGTCTTACCAACCCGCGGGAAGTACCCAGCAAAAAAAATCTACTGCAAATCGGGCAATCGCTTAGGTTGGAAAAAGCCTTGATAGGATGATGAATTCCAACCGTCAAGGCAGCAGAAGCACCACGGTCACCACTAACCCCTGTCCCCAAGTGCCATATCCAGGGAACATGGCACCTCTTTCACACCTTGGAGTGATTAAAGCTGCAACTCCGAGCCTTGAGAAGGGCATCAGGGCACATCAGCACAGCTTCAAAAGGATCAGTTCACCCACCCACATTTAAACACGACAAACTCCATGAAATTATATTCTTTATTTCCATTTTCCAAGTTTCAGTCAAAATATCGGCTTCAAAAATAAATGAAGTAAGATCCCATAAACTCGTGGGATAATAAAACAGCAACCCTAAGCTAGAGCTCCACAGGGGAGATGGGGAAACATCTTGACCCATTAAATATTGCCCCTCTTCAACAGCAGCTGAAAGGAGTAAGAAATTTTACCTTCAGACAGCATCCAAGAGACTGTTGGGAGTACATGAACAGACTAGAAAAACTCAGGCTTCCTATTTCAAATGATACCAGGACAGCAAAATAGTGAGTTGAAAAATATTTACAGAGATATCTACAAGACACGGCTACAGTGCTCCCAGGATGCTCCAAGGCTCTGGAACTGCTGCCTCCAACCAGGAGCAGATCCCCCCTAGTCCTGCTCCAGTTAAGAGCCATCCTGCTGATCCTCGATCTTTGGGGCCAGGTAGTACTTCAGGTGTCCCATGTCAGCGATCTTGTACTCCACAACTGGGAAACAGAATGACAAAAAGGGTGTTCAGAAGGTGTTGGGAATGGCGAGACAGGGAAATC
>VZSR01000047.1:189173-200507 GCA_013398615.1 Brachypodius melanocephalos
ATAAAACTGTAAAGAAACAGGGGGTTGGCCTCTTGGGACATCGCTCTGGAGACAAGCAGCCCTTCTTGATGACCCTCTCAGCTGGACGCTGGCAGCTGGGAGCAGGGCTCTCTCCACCTTAGGCCTTGCAATTAAACCACGTGTCTCAAGAACGACCCTGTCCTCCAAAGATCTCGTTCTTGGCATCCCAGGCGCCAGACTGTTTTTACAAGAAGGTTCTACATAAAATCCAGCCTCAAGTTCCAATTCTCCTCGGGCAGAGCCACGGGTACTCACCCAGAGGAACATCTGCAGACATGCTGAGTGTGACCGTGGGGGACAGGGGGGTGGCTTTGGTGAAGAAGTTCAGGTACCTCAGGGCAAAAGTCAGCTGGACTGGCTCGTTCATCTCTATTGTAACCTGGGGAAGCAGGTTGGGCTCATGAAAGGCAGCTGCAGGGATTCCAGACCCCTGGGATAGCTCAGGCAAAGGCCACCAGTGCTGATCCCAGGGTAAGCCTAAAACTGGAGGGATTCAGGGACTCCGCGAACCAGAGGGAAGACACGGTCCTGTCCCTGCTCACTGCAAGGCTTGGACTCAGTGACTGTTAAAGGCCCTTTCCAACCCAAACTATTCCCTAATTCTAAGACCCCCCACAGGGCAGAAAATTGGCTTTGCAGGTGATCCCTGACCCCTGCAGCCACTGCACTCACAGCCTCTTCCTCCTTGTCCACGTTGCTGGTCTGGGACAGTTTGATGTTGCCATTGCCCAGCTCGCCATTGGCTGAGAACTTGACACCATCCTTGGCGCAGGAGATGACAACGGCATCACCGATGTGGCTCAGGTCCCGGCAGATGCGCGCAAACTCAGCCGAGGGCATCTTCACCACACAGCTGTACTCCTGCTCCTGGGGGGACACAGTGACACCCTGCCAGGGCTGGGCACCCACAGGGACACTCACAGTGACACCTTGCCAGGGCTGGGCACCCACAGGGACACTCGCAGTGACACCCTGCCAGGGCTGGGCACCCACAGTGACACCCTGTCAGCCTTGAGGTACTCAGTGACATCCACAGTGACACCCTGCCAGCACCAGGCTTGTCCAGCGTGCCAAAGGATGTTGCATTACAGGATCTGATGTGAACGGAGCAAACCACTGCCACCAGTGACCTGAGTTACTTACTGGGATTCCCAGCTGCTCCACATCGAGATCCATCAGCTTCATTTCGTAATCAGAAACCTTTTCCTGGTCTGGAGAAGCAAAAAACAGTTACACCACATGTTTACAGCAAGTGACAAATATCGATTTAACTGCTGCCACTCTCTCCAAGTAAAACCACCTCAGTAATGACACTAAGATTTTCCTTTGTTTCCTTAAAGCTGGAACTCTGGGAATGCCCTAACAGCCTTTCACAGGCTGTAAGGGTACAGCCAAAGACATCTGTGTGCAACCTGAGAGCTAAAAGTGTTCCCCATACAAAGAAAATATTTATCAAGTTGATGAAGTTCCAATCTCCAGACTGTTCCAAGACTCAGCTGACCCCTCCCATTCCTGCAGGATCCATTGCCACTTCCCTCCCTCCTGCATCCCTGTGGTTTATGAAGCTGCTTAAAATACATTCCAGTAACAAATGAGCTCCCAAATCCAATACTCACTTGGTGCCTCGAACACCAGAGCCAACGTGTCCGCATTGTCTTCAGCCCGCAGGGTGATGATGTCCTCGTTCCCTGCACATTTCAGGATTTTGGACATGCTGGAGAGGAGAAAGGCAGGTGACTCAGGGGGGCTGAGAGCTGCCAGAGCAGGAGGGGATGTGATATTACAGTTATCAGCTCTCCCTTTAACATTGTTGGAAAAGTGAGTGTATGGGGAGACTCCCCAGCCTCTCTGGCCAATCTCTTCCAGTGCTTGGTCACCCACAAAGTTCTTCCACATATGCGGGAAGTTCTTCCACATTCCTGTGCATCAGTTCCTGCCTGTTCCTCTTGTCCCACGGCTGGGTCCTTCGGAGCAAAGCCTAGATCCATCCTCTGGCCCCTCCCATGTATATTTATGCACAGGGATGAGTTGCCCTCTCTCAGCAGTCTCTTCCCGAGGCTGAATAGCCTCAGCTCCCTCAGCCTTTCCTCCTAATGGAGATGCTCCAGGCTCCTCATCTTGTTCGCCCTCCGCTGGCCTCGCTTCAGGAGTTCTGTGTCTCTCCTCTCGTGAGGAGCCCAGAGCTGGGCACAGCACTCCAGGAGCGCCTCACAGGGCTGAACAGCGGGGCAGGAACGATCACCTCCCTGACCTGCTGGCAATGCTCATCCTGACACTCCCGAGAATTCTGTAAGCATTTTCCTAGCGACAGGACTTTCAAGCTGTCACTCGTTTCTCACAAGAGGGGCCATGGCGGCGGCTCCCCGCCAGCGCTGGCTTTTCCCGCCACTTGGCGCCGGCAGTGACGTCAGGGCCGCGACGGTAACCGCGCGCGCCGCGAAAAACGGCGCGAGAGCCGTGAGGGGAGTGGGGGGGAGAGAAAGGTTGAGGGGGCTCCGAGCGCCCCCGGGACCCTCCTCACCTCCAGCGCAACCCCTCGCCCCGCGATCTCCCCTCACACTCCCTTCCCTGGCAGCCCCCGCTCCCCTCAGCGACACAGCCTCCGGGCCTGCTCGGCGGCCCTATGCCAGCGCCCGATGAGATCCCGCCGCCGGCTGACCTGGACAGGTTGACGCCCATGGCGATGTTGCGGTCGCAGCGGTACGTATCGAAGCCCTCCGATCGCAGCGTGAGCTGCACCAGCGAGACGTGCGAAGAGTCCATGCTCTGCAGGCTGATGCCGCCCGAGCCCAGGTCCCAGCAGGCCTCAGTGATGAGGTCCTTGAGTGCCTCCAGCACTCGCTTGAGCACCGAGCCCTGCACCAGCCGCGCCTCGAACATCTTGGCACCACCAGCGGGAGCAGCGCACACAAACAACTCAGCGGCGGAACAACTGAAAGTTGAGCGAGGCGGTACGCCAAACGCCTTTTATGCACTCTGCCGCCCCGCCCTCGGCCTCACAGCAGCCAATCACCACAGTCGCTCTCCTCAGCCCAACCCCCTCCAAGCCCACATACAGGACCCCGCCGCTCTCCGACCAATCCCAGCGCCGTTTCTCCCCTTAGTCCCGCCTCGTCGTGCGGCGGGAGCCAATCACCGAGCGGGATACACAGCGCCGCGTCCGCCTCGCTGCGCAGCGGGGGTGGCAGGGCCCGATCCATGCAGCGGTGGCAGTCCCGCACACGGGGCCTGTCCGTACGGAAGGCTCGGTGGCCCGCCTCTCCTTAGGCACCGCATCCTGAGGAAAAACTAGCCATAACACAAACCCGTTTGTCCCTTAAGACAAACCCAGCAGGTTTCTCCCAGCGCCCGGGGACCTTCCCGCGCGCCCGCTGGCCCCCTGCCTCAGCGGCGCACTCGCGCCACGCATCATGGCACCCTGCATTATCCGGGTACACCTGGGCGCGGCCACGCCCCGCCCCTCGCCCATCCCACGCCCCCCATTGGCCGGCTGTGCCGCGCGCGCCCCACCCATCATGGCGCGCGCCCTCATCCGGGCACGCCTGGGCGCGGCCAGGCCCGCGCGAGCCCCGCCCCCACCGCCCGTCCCGCACCGCCCATTGGTCGGCGGCGGTTTTGCCGGTGCCGTGTCGCCCCCTGGCGGCGGCGGTGGGCGGCGCGGCGGGCGCGGGTCCGGCATGAGCGAGGCGCGGCTGCGGCCCGGGCGCGGCCCCGGCGGGGCGCGGGACCCCCAAGACAAGGTGCGGAGCGGCCCCGGGGGGCGTGAGGGGGCTGCGGGCACGGGGGATACGGGGGAGCACGGTGGAGCGCGGGGCCTCTGCGCCGTGGGGTCCCGCCGGCCCGCGGTGAGGCCGCTCTGCGGCCCCCGGGCTGCCCCGCGCTCGGGGAATTTGCCCCGCGCTTGGTTTATTCACTCCTGGAGGAGCAGATCCCGCCCCCGGGGCTGCTTCGAGGAGCGGCCCCGGAGCGCGGAGATCTGGGCGTGAACTGCGTTTGTGGGATGGCTCAGGTGGGGTCACGAACCTTCCCTCAGGGGACAGTTCGGTGCCTCCCCGGCCATCCCTAGGGCGAGGCGGGGCGGTTGCAAACTTGTCTTTAGGGAAGACTTTGGTACCTCCTACCTCATCCCCAGAGACTGAGGTGGGGGGTTACAAACCTTCCTTCAGGGAAGAGTTTGGTACCTCCTAAATCATCCCCGGGGAATGACGTGGGGGTTCCAAACCTTCCCTTAGGGAAGACTTTCGTACATCTAAGCCATCCTTAGGGAAGGATGTGGGGATTTCAAACCCCTCAGGCTCCATTAGGGAACACTTTAGTACCTCCTAAGTCATGCCTAGGGAATGCCCTCCCTTCGAGGGCTCTGTGCGAGTTTGGTGAGGGTTGACGTCTTTCTCTGAAGGAAGAAGTTTCCTTTTCACGGCAGAAGAGCCATGGGAAGCAAACCTGGCTCTGTTTTCCTGTAATGTCTCTTCTGTTTCAGCCCCGAGCCCGGGGATGCTCACGATTGCTCCGTGAGTCATTTGTCACCTTTGTCATCTCTGCTCCTGCGCCTCCCCGAAGAGGAAAGGGCCAAGAGGAATAAACAGTCGGGGCAAACTTTGTAAATAGCATTTGCAGGGTCACAGGGAGCAGAAGCTGGAGGGAAGAGCGGTTCTTGCTATGCTGGTGTTTAATGCACTTACCTTGGGACTGGTCCATCAGCCTTCAGCAATATCATATTGATGTTTTCTCCATTAGTGTACGAAGCGAGCAGTTCAGAGCAGCACAAAATCATCAGACAGAACTCTTTTGCAATTTAAATGCCATTTAAATGCAATTTTAATGCAATTTTAATGACAGTTAAACACCTGCTACAGGCTGTGCGGGCAGGTTTGAGGAAATTTCATGGTGCTGATGTGATCAGAGAGGGACAGAAGGAGCCAGCAGTGGTGGGAATGGGTCACCCTGGTGTGGGTCTGGAGGCTGTGCCTCTCTCACTGGAGCTTTCTGACACCGAGGGAAGGAGCTCTAAGATGGCTCTGGTTTTGTGGTGGGTGTGCAGAGGGTGAGACCTTGAGGTGTGTTCATCTCAGCTGGAATTTACTCTGCAGCAGAAAACCTTCAGGGGGTTTTATATTCCAGAGCTGTGGTGGGAGTTGGAAGACTGTAGGGCTGGTGCTGCTTGCTTAACTGGTGCACAACAAACTCGCTGGGCCAAGCTGGGATTCGCTTTAGCTCCTCATGCTGTGCCCCTAAAGAAGGTCAGAGGGCAATCCTGTTATCTCCATGCCAGCATTTTCATATCCAATGAACCTTCTGAAGGACTCTGATATTTCCTTCGAGCCAGTGACCTGGAGTGTCCTTACTACAGAGAGGGAATGTTGATGTTGTGCTGCTCCTTGTAAAACAGCTCAGAATGAATTGCAGGAGGAAAAAAAAGGAGTGAAATGTTCCCAAGCAGTGAGGAACAGCTCCTCCGAGGTGCTGAATGTGATGTTTCATGATAGAAGGCAGTGATGGGAGCAGAGAATTTCCCAAAACTGCCAAATGCAGCTGCAGGGAGGTTACCTGGTAACCAACCCTTAGTGAAACCTTCAGTATTGTGCTTTCCACACCCAGTGGCAGGGTTTGATTTCCTGCCCTGAGATCCAGCAGTTGTGATTTTAGTGCTGGAAAAGCTTGGGAATAGCAGAACCACTCGTGTGGGATGTTCCTGGTGGTCTGGGGCTGCCCAGGCTCTGTGCAGGCACTGCTCGGGGAGGGGACATGCCCATTCCTGTTTTGTCACACTCGAAGCCTTGCCAAGGGGAACAATTCAGCATCTTTTATGTGACAGGAACCCTGGAGGCTTCTGGAAAGAGCTCTGTGTTGGCAGAAATGCATTACAATGGGATGTAAACATCAAGATCGTGGTGGTTTGTGCTTGTTGCCCCTTTTCTATTTTGGCAAAGGAGAGTGAGAAGCTGGTTTCACTTTCTGCTGCTCTGACCCTTGCTCGGTGTCCCAGCTCTGATGTGTCCCCCAGGCTGCCTCAGGAGATGCTTGTGCCAGAACAGTTTAAAATAGATTTTTTGTTAAAACTGCTGTACAGCACAAAGTCTCTGTCTTGAAGGGAATGAGGCAGCATCTGTTTGTACTGCTCGGTGAGCTCTCTCTGATCTCTGTGGTGAAAAACCAGAGAACCTTTTCCTGGTGTTATTGGACCCATTAGCTGAGCCCAAGGGATGCTGTTACCTGTTGGTGTCTGTTGATATTTGAGAGTGGAAAATTATGGAATGGTTTGGGTTGGGAGAGACCTTTAAACTGATCCAGTGCTACCCCCTGCCATGGGCAGAGACACCTCCCACCATCCCAGCCCTGTCCAGCCTGGCCTTGGACACTTCCAGGGATGGGGCACCACAGCTTTTGTGTCAGGGCCTCACCACGAAACCAGTTCCAGTTTCTTGGTACCTTACAGGTCCCACTCTCTCCCAGAGATACCTTGGTCTTCACAGACTTGTTCTTTTGCTTTGTAACCTTGTTCGTAATCCAAACCCAGAGATCAGTGCCTTCCCTCTTGTGTTTTGTACATCCCATGAAATCACATTTTCTCTGCAGCTCCCAAAGAAAACAGAAATAGTGCAAAAGAAAATTGTTTCCCTGTGCCTGCCCAAAGGCTTCTGCTGGTTTGGGGGGATTTTATGATCATTTCTCAGTATCTGTTTGTGCTTTGTGTGACCTCACAGTGAGGACTGAGGGGTTTTTTCCATTTCCATCTGCTTGCTGGGACACTGCATGAACAACTGTCTGAAACTGGAGGGTGTTCCCAGACATGCTAGGGCGTCCTCCAGGGAAGGGGAGTCAGGCTTGTGTGGGCTGCAGGCCCCAGCTGGAGAATCCTGTCCCCATGCAAAAGCACAGGGAGGCTGTGCTTGGCTCTGTGTCCTTCCTGTGGAGTTTTCCTTTTCTAGTGGAAAAGGGATGACAGTGGCTTCAGGAGGCTGCTTTGCTGGTGGGAGGTCCTGAGGAGACACGAGGATGGCTCTGTGTCACCAAGGGTTTGAGGAGGAAAACTCTGGTTCCTTCCAGCCTGGTTTTGCAGTGGCCTGACAACATGACCTTTATCTGGCTGCATCTGGTTTGGGGGGTACAAAAAGGGGAAGACTGGCATCCAAGCCTTGTGATGTCTTGTGCTTCCAGGCATTTATTTCTTGTGCTTCCAGGCGTTTTGCAAGAATTCCTCGGTGGTCTGACGTGGTCTGAAAAGGCTGAGCTAAGTGAGGGCTGTGCTGTCCCTGCTCAGGAGGGTAGAGCATGGCTGGGGTCAGTGCCCTGGGGTGAGCTGGAACGGGGGCAGCAGCTCCAATTTTGGCTTTTAGCTCGGGAGAGGTGCTGGACACAGAAATAACAGTGCAGGCACTCTGGAGGTTCAGGCAATTTCAAATCCTGTTACTTCCCAGATTCCAGGAGAGCTTCTGCTAGTTGGGAGTTGGTGATAACAAGAGGAAGCTCTTGTAGGACCAAACCAAATAATCCACTGCAGTGCTGCCTCTTTTCATCTCATCCATGATAAAGAGAGGCTGAAGTCCAAGTCTGCTTCCAGACCCACTCCAAAAGATTATTTTCTTAATAGCTCTTAATATTATTTTAGGCTGGAATCCAAGCATCAGTTTCCTGAAGCAGGGCCCTCATTTTTTGCTGATAGAGGTTCCCAATCCCAGCTCTGCTGGCAGAGGACACTCCAGCCTTCCCTGCAGTTTGATGCTCGGCTCTGTGTGTGCCTGACAGCTCCTGGGCATCGTTAATTGTGGCCACAGGGACTGGGTTGGGTGTGTTCCTAGTGGAAAAGTGACTCTCAAATTTAATGTCAGTGCCAGCATTTCCTTTGGAAGGTGTTTGGCTTTGTCACTGCTCTTTCACTTGTCTTTGCTTGTTTGTGGGGATGCCAGGGAATTGTGATCCCAGGAAAATTTTGTCATTTTGAAGGTTGCCCAGCTCACTTCCCTTCCCTGTGTGCAGCACTTGTATGTGAGTCCCAATGCTCACGTCAAACCCCCAAGTCACTTTTACTGTCACTCAGCCCTTGGCATAGTTCAGAGCTAGCTTTCCTTTCCTATCCTTATTTAATGAGTGGGGGATTTGTTTCTGTCTGGTCTGGAGGGCTGCTCAGGTGCATGTCCCCCTTTTTGTGACCATCACCTCCAGGCTATGCTGTTCTCTGTGTTCCTGCTGGGTCTTAATGGATCTGGGAGCTTCTTCCCGAGCTCCCTCTTGGTGCCCCAGCAGTCTGTCCTCGCTCCTGGTTGTTTATTGTTATTATTTATTGTAAGATTGGGATGTCAGAAGTGGTGGGGGATGCTCCTGCTGTCCCCTGTTGCAGGCTGAGCACTCAGACTGTCCTGTACATGGAGCAGTTCTCTGCTCCTTCTTCCAAATGTGCTGTCGGTGGTGTCTGGGAGCGACTTCTGTGGATGGAGGGTGATGGGAAGAGGGAATTTGGGATGTTTCCAAGCAGGAAAAATCCCCAGGACCCCTGGAGGTAAAACCCTTAAAATCACTGAATCCCAGACTGGTTTGTGCTGGGAGGGACCTTAATGCCTGCTGTGGGCACTAGACCAGGGGACCAGGGTGCTCCAAACCCCATCCAGCCTGGCCTTGCTGACACTTGAGACTTCAGTAAAGTACATGTTTGGGTTTGTCAGGTTCACATCTAAACACGCTGGTCCAAGTCCACTCTTTGGTTAGTCCAAATAGACTGGACTGGCAGAGAAGTGTGAACAAGACAGTGCAAGGCACCACCTTAGAGTCAGCAAATTAAATAGCTTGGTAAGGTTGTTCTATTTCCTCATTATGTTTTGGAAAAACCTGTACAAACTCCTGAAGAATCGAGGGTCAGAAGCCACTGGCCTTGGCGTGATGCAGGCTCTCATTTCAGAGGACAAAAATAGCTTTTTCCTGCAGGAACCTCCCAGTGTGAACAGTTGCTGCAGAGCTGTTTGTTCTGCTCAGCTCTCCCAAACAACAGCAGATTGAAATGTCTGTGCAGGCTCCAGCAGACACAGCTCCAGCCTCACTCAGGCACCCAGAGGCTCTTGGAGCTCTGCTTTCCTGTTTCTGTGTCTCTGCAGGGAAGTGCCAGCTCAGAAATGCCACAGCAGCACCAGGATGCCACTCAGATCCAGGAGAACCTCTCCCCAAAACATCTCCATCACATGTTCAGAAGGGAGGCAGGTTCCTTTCTGAGCAGTAGGAAATTCTGGGGGAATGCCAAAACCACCCACTGATCTTTGTGCTCCTTTTGTACATTACACATGAGCTGGTGCCTGGTGCCTTTTCCTCCTTGATTTCCTAGAAGCAGCAGCCCCTGGAGTGGATGCTTGGGGTCCCAGCAGAGGGGCAGCTCCTGCAGAGTCCCAGGGATGTGTGACCTCCATGAATCCTGTTTGTTCAGGCTGAGCCTGGCTCCTGGCACATCCCATGGCTGAGCCAAACCAAGCCGGTGCTCTGGGATCAGGGGATGATTTTTCTCTGCTGTTTCAGCCACTGTGCAAACATTCCCGATTTTTTTATGTTTTTATCTGCTAAAGGTCTCCATTTTTAGGCATGTCCTGATTTCCGTGCATGTTTTCAGTTGGAATATGGTTATTTTGGGATGGGGAAGGGAGTCCTATATCAACATAAATGAAACCTGAGCTTTTTTTGTTTTTTTCAGATGACAAACCAAGCAGCCAGGTGCCAGCTTGGTGGATGTCTTGGTGGGGGGACATGAGAAACTTGAATTTATTGCCCTGCAGGTAATGTCACAGCACAAGGCCAGGGTAAAAAAAACACTTGCAAAAAGACTCCGGTGCTTCTCTGGGACCTTTCTACAAACCAAGCCTGGAAGTTTGATTTTTCCTTCCAATCTCCAGACTTCTCTTGTTTCACCCTCCCAAGCTGTAAACCCCTAGGAGAGAATATCCTGTAATTTGGGAGTTATGGGATGAATTTTGGCCGTGATGTCACCCTGGTCGGCTAGGGGGGCACAGCAGCTCTGGGAGGTGCTGTGGAGGTTAGAGAGAGGAGAGGAATGGAGCAGTTTCTCCAGATGTAAATTAGGAATTAAAGCTCCTTCTGGAAAACACTGAGGTTTTCGTTACTGAGGCCGCTGGATTTGTATTCATTAAATTAATTGTATTTGTTTTGATCCTGCAGATGTGCTCAGAGGTGAGAACAGAGGTACAGTTGGTCCCTTTTGTTCCAGCTGTCAGCTCTATTGCCTGAAAAAGCAACTCTGTTTCCCTTTTCAGCATTTATTTTACAGTAACATTTTCTGTCACAGTTTTTTGTTAAAATCTGGCAAGAAGTCTGAATAAAATAGTGCCCGGCTCCAAGGAAAATGCCTAAATAATGGCATTTCTTGAGCTAATTTAACCTGCCAGCATTGAATACTTAACTGTATATCTGTGTTGGGCAGAAGATTTTTGGCAGGGAGAGAACAGGCTCGTTTCTATGGCAACTGAGATCATGTCGTGGATATTTGTGTAAAAAACCCGGTGCTCACGGCTTCCTCTGTGAGAAAAACGTTTCAGTGTGAGCACAAATTTCTTACCACCCTCTTGAAGGAGTCGAGTTCTTTAAAGAAAGCTGAGATGAACTCAATTTTCTGTGTATCTTTTCTTCAGGGTGATAAAATTTCCATTGACAAACGTTGCTCAGAGCTGTTGATTTCATAAATAAAAAAAGTGAGCAGGTATCTGGATTTTCCCAGTTCTGGTTCAGCAGTCAGGAGAGACAGCCGTTGCAGAGATTTGGGATTTTAATCTTTCTCCTCATCATAATTTGTGTAGAAATCAAGGAATTAGGATAAATTGCTATCTTGCTTTTATTCCTGCATTCCTTTTTCCCACTATTCTGTAAGAAGCCTTCAATACTGAGATGATAAATGGAAGAAGGAGCCCTGGACTCACCTACAGGATTGGACAAAAAAAGCCCTTCACTTGAATAACCCCGTATTGGTTAAAAACCCTCACTGCCTGTGAAAGCAGTGCCCTGGGATGGTGATCCTGCAGGGGATGTGTGGGAGCTGTCCCCAAGGCAGTGCCACAGGGTGTCCCAAGGCAATGCCACAGCTGGCTTCAGCGGCCCACCCCAGGGTGCAGCTCAGGATTAAACACATTATTTAGCACCCACTCAGCTGCTTAAACTGATGGGGGCAATTTGCATAAAAGGTATAAAAATAGTGTCAATTACTGAGTCCTCTCTGTAGCTTATATCTGGCACAATGTCCTAAAATATTTCAGTGGATTCAAGGGGATCTGAGGAGGGAGAAGAGCTCATTCCCAATTCAGGGGGATCTGAGAAAGGAGAAGGGCT
>VZSR01000047.1:204946-222305 GCA_013398615.1 Brachypodius melanocephalos
CACGTGGGACTGGGAGGGAAAAACACCATCCTGAGCTTCCCATGTGGGACTGGGAAGCTCCTGTAGGGCTGATAGCAGCTGGTAAAGGACCTTGTGCTCTGCGTGTGCTGGGTTTTTGTCTCCTCGAGGGAAGAGATGTTTAACCAATAGGAATTAGAGTGCCTGGATGTCCTTCCTGTGCAGGTGATGTGTGTCCAGATCAAATGTTTCCATGAGATCATCACCATTGGCTACAACGTGTACCACTCGTATGACCTGCCCTGGTTCAGGACACTCAGCTGGTGAGTGAGGGGCTGCTCCCCATCCCCTGTGTGCACCTGAGCCCTCACCTGGGCACTCAAGGGACAGCCACAGGCCCTGGGCTGACAGTGACCTGTGCTGGCAACACTTGAAAAGGAAAATCACAGAATCCCAGCATGGTTTGGTTGCAAAGGACTTTAAAGCTCATCCAGTGCCACCCCTGCCCTGGCAGGGACACCTTCCACTGTCCCAGGCTGCTCCAAGCCCCATCCAGCCTGGCCTTGGACACTGCCAGGGATCCAGGAGCAGCCACGGCTTCTCTGGGAATTCAACTCCAGCTCTTCCCCACCTTCACAGGGTGGAATTCCTTCCCAATATCCCATCTAACTCTGCCCTCCTGCAGCTTCAGGCCATTCCCCTTGTCCTGTCACTACATAAGCGCTGTGGAGAGGGCAGGACTGGGACTTTTGGGGCACAAAAACCCTAAAGTGGGCTCCAAAAGGGGGATTTTGTGAGGCATGGAGCAGGTCAGGGGTTTTAGGAGGCACAGGCTGTGGGATTTTGGGAGGCAGAGGCCAGCTGAGCAGTCCTGCCCAAAGGCAGAGTCTTTGTGCATCAGAGCCAAACCCAAACCCCAGCTGTGACCCATCCCAGCGTGGGACTGAGAGGAGCAGCAACTCTTTGGAATGAAGGAGACATTTCCAAACTGGGGGAGGCAGTTCTGGCTGGCAGAAGCAAAACCTGTTGGCAGTGTCCCAGAGCAGCATCAGGACCTCAGGGATCACCTCAGAAGCGTTTTAGGGCTCATGCTGACGAGATTCCCACCCTCCCCAGGTACTTCCTGCTGTGTGTGAACTATTTCTTCTATGGCGAGACGGTGACAGATTATTTCTTCACCCTGGTGCAGAGGGAGGAGCCCCTGAGGATCCTCAGCAAATACCATCGCTTCATCTCCTTTGCCCTCTACCTGACAGGTGGGCACCACTTTGATTAATGGCTGGGCTGGAGGGAAGAAACCTCCTGCTTGGTGTGTCCAGTGCAGGATCTGCAGAAAATCATCTCTGCTCCCCAAGGATGCTGGAAGTTGGCAGTTGTTTTTGTAGTAGTGATGGCAAATCTTTTCCATGAGGTTCTGGAGGAGAAAACTCCATAATCTTCATGGGGCAGCCAGATTGTTCACCTGCCCAAGTGCTGCTTGGTGTGACTTCCAAAGCAATGCTTTTCCCACTGCACAGTGCTCCTTTATTCCAGTAAAATCCCCAGGACTGTGCAATATCGTGGCCCAAAAGAATTTCTGGCTGTCGAAGGCACATTCCCACCACTGACTTTCCTCCTGTCTCTCCTCAGGTTTCTGCATGTTTGTCTTGAGTCTGGTGAAGAAACACTATCGCCTCCAGTTCTACATGGTGAGGTTAAAATCCAAGGCTGATGAGGTTAAAATTCAGGGCCTGGTGAGGTTAAATTCAGGTCTTAGTGAGGTTAAATTTGGGGTTGGAAAATGAGTCAGTCAGAAATCCAGCTTATCTGTTCAGGTCTTCCTTCAACAGTGAAATGTTTATTGGCAGCTGGGAGGTGCCCGGTCAGTGTTGGCCCCACGGTGCCAGAATAACTCAGTACAAGACAGCTTGTGCTGTTTATCTGCCTGGTTGACAAACAACAGATAATAAATTAGCTTTATGAGGGGTGAGGTACCCTAGTACCCTTGTGCTGGAGCTGTCCTGAGGAGCTCAGAGCGCCTGAGCTGGGCAGTGGCTCTGGGCAGGCTGGACAAGGTGCTCTCCTCTCTTGCAGTTTGGCTGGACCCACGTGACGTTGCTGATTGTTGTTACCCAGTCCCACCTCATCATCCACAACTTGTTTGAAGGAATGATCTGGTGAGTTTACTCTGCCCCCTGAGCTGCTTTGGTTTCTGCAGCCTGAAAAACACCTGTCTGTTCATAGAATCCCAGACTGGTTTGGGATGGAAGGGGCATGGACCCCTCCCACTATCCTACGTTATTCCAAGCCCTGTCCAACCTGGCCTGGGGCACTTCCAGGGATGGGGAGTCCAGAACCTCTCTGGGCAGCCTGTATCAGGGCCTCACCACCACTGTAGTAGGAATAAACTCCTAATATCTAATTTTTTTAATCTCAGAACTTGGTTTTGAGTTAAAACTGTTCTCTCACAAAAGCAAATGGCCAAGGAGGAGGTGCTTCATGTGAGGGACCAGCCTGTTCAGAACAGCAGAAGATCAAGTGAGTCCTCAGAGACTTAGGACTTGCTTTGTGCTACTTCACCATATAGAGAGATGTTGTAAAGGAGAATTTTTTAAAGTTGCTGTTGGGTGCAGGGACCTTTCAGATGTCTTTGGGGCTGGGCAGGTGCTTTCTACTGATAGCCACAGCTGCCCGATGGCTGGGAAAGTGCTGCTCCTGTGGTAAAAGCAGCACTGAGAGGCAGGAGGGGGAGCCTGCCACCCTCAGTGCAGCTGCTGTGTACAGGGGAGGCCCTTCTGGTTGTCCTGCCAAAACCAGCAGGGCCAGGAATTACTTCTGGCCACTTCAGGGTTGTGTCACACTAGCCCAGGGGGCTCTGGGATCCTTCTTAAGCTTATGGCTTAAATGAAGGAAGTATTTACACAGGAGGTCAGGAGGGGGGTGTCCAACACCCTGCTGCAAACAGGCCATTCTGGGGACACAACCTGCTTTTTAGTCACTGGAGTGACCCCCAGATTCCCCTTGGAGCTTCTCGTGGTTGTTCCTTGCACTGAGCTGGAGGAGGGGATGTTGGGGTGCTGGCACTGCAGAGTGCCGTGTGGCGGCAGCTGCTCCCTGAGCCTTGGAGTTGTGTGATATTGGCACTTGCCAATGGTTTGACTCTTGTCCCCTGCAGGTTCATTGTCCCCATCTCCTGTGTGATCTGCAATGACATCATGGCCTACATGTTCGGATTCTTCTTTGGCCGCACGCCACTCATTAAGGTTTGGGACATTTTGGGAAAAAACGTGAACTTTGGCTCTTTTGGGTCTTAGCCCTGTCCTCCCCCATCTCCTGCTTTGTGGCCTGTGATGGGTCTGAAGCAAGTCTCCAGTTTGAACCCAGTGTGCATCCCAGTCTTTGAGGCTATGAAATTAAATCAGTGATCCATTCAGGTTGGGAAGATGGTTGAGTCTAACCATGAATGAATCATTTCATACTGAGATGTTTGGGTCAGATTCTGACCAAACTCCTCTTCGTGTTGCCTCAGCAGTTCACAAGTGAGGAAGGGCTGCACAGGTGTATCAATAATTGTCCCTTTTGCTCTCTCTCTGGCAGCTCTCCCCAAAGAAGACGTGGGAGGGTTTTATTGGAGGATTTTTTTCCACCGTTCTGTTTGGATTGCTGGTAAGTGGCCATCATGGTACTTCCTCCACGGGAGTTTTCCCTCCATAGGGTCCCAGTGATCTGTTTAAAAGATGCAGTCAGGCTTGAATCTCTGTCAAATATTTCACCTATTCTTGCTGCCCAGGGTTTGAAGTAGTCCCTGGCTGTGTGCAGGTGCTGCTGATGGAGCTGAGTGCTGGAGGAAGTTTTTAATCCCTCTTAGACACTGTGACGTGCTCATTGCAATAATCAACCATTTTCCCTCTGCTGCTGTTGGATGATGCTGTGCATCCTTCCAGAGGCTGTGTGGGGAATTCCACACTCCTGGAGTGTTTTGCCCTGTTTTTATGACCCTCTCTGTGGCTCTGCTTCTGTCCCTCCACCTCAGGGTGCAGCCTTGCTCTTCCTCTGCCTGTAGCCAACTACTGTTGCTCAGAGGAGTAATCTCCTTAATGAAGTTGGCAGGGTGGTTCCCTCCTCCCTCATCTCCTTGCACGGTTTTTCCCCTTGAGAAATCCCTGAGGAAAACATGACTCCTCTTTTCTTTCTCTTTTTCCTGGAGCTGTCCTATGTGATGTCAGGGTATCGCTGCTTCACTTGCCCCGTGGAGTTCAACAACGACACCAACAGCTTCACCGTGGACTGCGAGCCCTCGGAGCTGTTCCAGCTGCAGGAGTACAACATCCCTGTGGTGCTGCAGTCTGTGGTGGGCTGGGTACGACCCTCTTTGGCCCTTGGCTCTTACTTAGTTGGGGTGGGATCACTAAGGAAAGAGCAGGGCTTTGTTTTGATGTGAAAGAACAAAGGTGCATCCAGAAATACGGAGGAGTGCAGTGGTGCCTGTTGTTGATTGAGAGCCCAAAGGAATTATCAGAAGCCTGGTGGGCCATTAGTCCACCTGAAAACCAACTGAGCTAAAGGCTGGGGGGCAGAGAAGGGTGGGCAGGCACTGAAAATCCTCCTGTGCTGTTTCTCTCCTGCAGAAGACCGTGCAGATGTACCCCTTCCAAATCCACAGCATCGCCCTCTCCACCTTTGCCTCTCTCATCGGGCCCTTTGGGGGTTTCTTTGCCAGTGGCTTTAAGAGGGCCTTCAAAATCAAGGTGAGGATGGAGAGGGTCATGGAGATTTTGGGGAGGACACACAAAGTGGGTGCTGCCACTCGAGGCAGTTCCACAGCTCCAAGGGAAGGGAGGGGAAGGAAGATGTCAGTCACAGATAGAATGCTGGAGCAGGATCTGGGTTTTTTGACCAAAAAGGAAGAGACCTTAAGATTTTAACCATGATATTCTAAACCCTGCTGTGGTGCAGGTAGAGGAAGACCTGGGCAGGAAATTTTGCAATCTGAGGTCTCCCTTGATGTCTTGCAGGCCTGGTTTCACATATAAACAGCCTGTGCTCAGTTAAGATGCCTGAAAGGCAAGGCAGGGTGGCAGCAGATAAACACTTGCCTTCCCTGACCTTTGAGTAACAGAGCTGATTTGAGCCTTGCTGCCCCTCAACCACCAGCAGCTTCGTAAAGGAGAAACTTCTGGAACCAGGGAGACATGAAACAAAATGTTTGCTTGGTCTGACTTTGCCTTCTGGGGAGAACTGGGGCAGGGGGTGAGCATGGTATGTGGAGGCACCAAAGCCAGCACAGATCCCAGGAAGGGCTCAGTGCCATCCCTCTGCTCTGACAGGACTTTGCCAACACCATCCCGGGGCACGGGGGGATCATGGATCGCTTCGACTGCCAGTACCTGATGGCCACCTTTGTCAACGTGTACATTGCCAGCTTCATCAGGTGGGTGAGCCCTGCTGGGTTGGGACTTCTGTCACTCCCAGGGCATGGACAGGCTGGGATGAGAGGCACTTGTGCTCTCTGACAGATTTAACAGCTGAAAATACAAGGCAGAGGAAGCTGGGGCTTGAGGAGGGGAAGGATCTTCAGCAGAGCTGGAAATGCAGCCCTGACTTCCCATGGACTGTTTTATTCCAGTCCCACTGAAACTTCTCCCTGTCCCTTCTGGGAATGCTGACAGGTTTCTAGAGTCAAACAAGCAGGGAAATCTAATTTTGCAGCAGTAGCAAGCATTCTGCAGCCAAGCAAAGAGATAAAGGATGTTCTGGGGGAGCTGAGGAACTGTCTGTGTGTCGCTGCTTTGAATTCTGGGGAGGGGGGAGCATCTGCTGGTTAGATGCACAATCCTCTTCAGATAGATTAGGTTTGAGGTGTAGTTTTGTGTTTACAGTTCAGCCTTCTGTACCTTTTGAGTCCATTTCCACATCCCAAATGGAGTTAGGCTCTGAGGGTAGAGCTGGGGAAGGAATGGACAGCACAGCAGTCAATCTCAGGCCGTTATCCTGATGGAATTCACTGGAGCCCCTCTGCTGATGATGCTTTTGTGTTCCAGAGGCCCCAACCCAAGCAAACTGATCCAGCAGTTCCTGACCCTGAGGCCAGACCAGCAGCTCCACATCTTCAACACGCTCAAAGCACACCTGGTGGACAGGGGAATTCTGGGGAGCCTGGAGGATGCATAGACAGGAAGTCGTTGGAACAGGACTGAGAACAGACAGGCCTCCTCCAGGGAATTCCTGGCTTGCCTGATTTAAGACAATAACAAGGCCTCATTTCACTGTAACTTTTCTTCCTTTGTTGGTAAATGTTTGCATTTGTGGTTTATTTTTTTTTTTAATAATATATTTATAGAGCTTTGGTTCAAATGAGCAAATCTTGGGTTTGTAGCTGAGAAGGAGTTAAGGCTTGGAAGGACTGTGGGGTGGAGCAGGAGGGTGTGACTGTCCTGGTGGACTGTTGTGAACCCTCGGGGTATGTGGGCAGAGATGAGCTTTCCCTGGGAGTGGCTTTGGCAGGGAATGCAGAGCCTGGGGGCTGTGTTCTCCCCTGGCCCTTGTGCTCAGGTTGGCAGCTCTGAGGACCCTCATCCTCTCCAGGGACAACTGGGAGTACACTGGGAATTGTCCCAGTAGTTCCTGCCTGTGGGAATCTCCTTGAACAAGGAAGAGGATCTTGTACTAACCCAGCCCCATTTCCTCTGCCCAGTCCTGCACCTGCTCTCACCTGCTGCTTCTGCAGAGCCCCTCCACATTCCCTCCCTTCAGGGCTGATGTTTTGGCAAGTCAGATTTTTGTAACTAATTAAACCAGAAACAGACTGGGGATGAGGAGTCAAGGAAGTGGCAGTTGCGCCTGGAAATGTGGGAGGTTCAAAATCTTCCAAAATTGATGGGAGTAAGTAAGTTTTAAAGTTTCATTGAGCAATTCCTGCCAAGTGAGAACAACTTTTAAATAACTTGGTTTGTCTTTCCCCCATTAAATAACCTTTAGGAACCACACTTCTTCATTTATCCAAGGTTGGAACCCCCACACTGGGATATTTGAAGTAACCTGGGGAGCAGTTTCCAGCCAGTTTTGTTGCTGGGTGGGCTCCAGCTGCAGCTGGGGGTTTTGTTTTCTTTCAGGGATCATGTCTGTTTGTTACTTGAGTTATAGAAGTCGTGCTGCTGAGTTTACCATGGTCTGTGTTGCATTTCAGTCTGGGTTCATTCCTCTGCAGGCTTCTGTCCTGCTTCACTCGCTGAATCTTGTCAGAAATAGTTTGTACTTTATAGCTGCAAGCTTTATCAAAGTCCTTTCCTTTATTTTGTCACACTTTATTATTATTTAAAAACAATAGCCCTAAGATTTGAAAACTTTCCTTTTTTTTTTTCTTTTTTTTTTTTTTTTTTTTAATCCGATAGTGAAAATATCCCGATTTACAACTCATGCAATGTTCCCAAACATGAGGTGACTCTGATTTTCCTTCTTTCCATAGTTTGTGCATGGGAGAGAGAAACTTTTTGACCTGGGGAGCAAGTGACAGGGAGCGCTCAGACAGAAGTACACTGTGTTTTCAAGCAGTTGCTGCCACAAACCTTTAGCCACAGACCCCCCATGTGAGACCTGCACCTGCTGCAAGCTGGCTTGGCATCAACAGAAAATAAACCATCTGAAAATACCCCAAAATTCAGAGCTTTTACTCCATGTTCTGATTATACCACTGCTTTCATTTACCCTGAGTGTGTAAATACACAGCACAGGTCCCAGCCTCTCTCCTGCATTTCTGTAGGCCTGTGGTGGGCTCTGCTCTGCCTCCCTGAGCAGGAGACAAGGTTTGTGCTTCAAATGCAGGTGTTTGATGGAAAGCACAGGCTGCAGAGAAGGCTCTGTTCTTACGAAGTATTTTCAATTGGTGCTGGCAAATTTCTGCACTGAGCCAGTTCAGGACTGGGGTTGGTATTCATAGAGATTTTTCCTGGTTGTGGACACTGTTCCCTTCCAGCATGAATTAGGCAGGGGTTCACTTTCTGTCGATGGAACACATTTTGGTCCAAGCCCCTGATACAGAAACTGCAGAGAATTGAGGTGCTTCCATCTGGCATTGCCCAGGGACAATATTTGGGCTGTGTTTAATGAGGGTTTGCCTGAGTTCAGCGAGGCAAAGGGAGGCCCCTGTCTTGGAGCACCAAAGGGAGCAGGGTGGGAGTGCCAGGGTTTGCTTTGCCCTGGGGGGCTAGACCAGCTGGTGCTGTTCTGGTTTTTCCCTGCCCATTGCCAAAATCCCTTGTGGCTCTTTGGTCACAGGCAGAAGTGACAGTGTTGATAAATATTACGAAGATGTGCTCTCTTCATAGTGAGAAATTTCTTCGGTGGCTCTTTAGTCTCCTGCTCGTCTGCTTTAAACCTTTTGTTCCTCTTCTGTTGTAATCAGCGGGGCAGAGCTTTTCTGCAGGCTCTGCTTTGGGGCAGGTCTGGCCCTTTCCCGGGGTGTAAATGCTGGATGTGGGCACTGGAGGGCAAAGCAGTTCCACGAGTAGCTGAGAGAGAAGCAGCAGCAGCAGCAGCTCTGCCTGTGGGTGGCTTCCCTGATCAGACAATTCCCTGATCAGCTTTATTCCTGCTTCCTCCCTTCCAAACCCGGGCTGGTCCTCACAGGAAAGCTGCCTGGGAAGGGTTTCCTGCATGGAAGCTCATTCAAGTGAGTGGGAACAGTGGATGCAGGGAGCAGGAAGGGAGGGAGTTGGGGGTTGTTGGGATTGTTTGCAAGCTGTGCAGCTGAACTCACAGGATCAGGAGTTGGATCCTGGCTTTGGATTGGAGAGGGCCTTAAAATCTTGTTCCACTTCCTTTGCCATGGGCAGGGAATCTCTCCTCCAAGTCTGATCCTGAGCACTGCCAGGGATGGGGAGTTTGTGACTCCCTGAGGAAAGATGAAAAGCTGCTGTTCCTGACTTTGGCTGTTTCTGAGGGGGGAACTGGTGCCCAGGGATGTGCAGCACCACATGCAGACATGCAGGACCCTGATGATGCTGCAGCTCTTGGGAATTTCAGTGTGGAGGGGCCAGAGTGACCCCAGGGATGGTGGGTGAGGAGAGATGGTGGAAGTTCTGCGGCTGCAGGGCTCGAGGTCAGCGTGGCACAAAAAATGGTTCACAGCAGGCTCCAGCAGCAGGGAAGCTCCAAAGGGAAGAGCAGAGCAAGAAAGGGGAGGTGGTACCAGCTGGGATTTGTGTGTGTGGGCTGTGAGAAAGGGACAGGAAGGATTTGCCTGGTGTGAAGGTCACAGGCTGTGTGGGAGCCACCTCTGCACCAGTGTCACTGAGCAGGCAGCCAGGGAGGTGGCAGTGTCCATGGGGATGGCACTGGGAAGCTGCTGGGCTGTGCTGGGCAGGACACTGGACACCCCCAGGATTGGTTTTTTAGGGGCTGGTTGGGTTTGGACATGAGTTTGACCCACATCTGTGCTGGACCTGTGGACACATGGGTGGGAATTTGCTTTTCCTGCCTGGTTGTGTCCCAGGTGAGGTTGCAGGTAGGAGGCAGGGCCAGCCCATGCTCAAGGGAGCACCAGACCTGGGTTCTGCAGCCATGCTGTGGGATCAGCCTGGGCTAAACAGGCATTCCCTGGGTTAAACAGAATTCCCTGGGCTCAGCAGTGCCCCTGAGCTGAGGGGCAGCTCTCCTGCGGCTTGTGGAGCTGGCATCCTGCAGCGTTCCCCAAAGCTTGGCTGTGGAATCCCAGTGTCACATTCCAGGGAATGTCCCCTGTGTCCCCTGTGTGCAGTGAGCTCCCCCAGGCCTGGGTGGGGGGGGATCCTGCCCTCTCTCCCTTCCCCCTCTGTGTGGTGGGAGCAGGGCAGGGCTGTGTGTGCCCATCCAGCCCCTCCTGGGGACAGCTCAGTCCCAAAAAGCAGCACATGGAAGGCCCGGGGTGGCAGCTCTGTGCTCCTGTAATCCTGTGCAATTCCTGATCTCTAGCCCGTTCCCACCACCGGCTTCTTTCTCTGTGTATTGTTCTTTTGATTCCAGTTTTAGCTACACACGTAGAGTTGCCTTTCTTTGACCGAATGTTCGAATGTGAAATATTGTATATTTTAAAGTATTTACCCTATTTATATACTGTATGTTACTGTTAAATAAATATAAATTCCATTATCCATGGAGGGGTTTCATTCAGTGCTGTGGGATGCTCCACGTTTTCCAAACTCACACTCCCTCATTCCTTGCCCTGTAGCTCTCTTTCCTCAGGGATTTTCTGGAGAGCAGACCTGGCTGTGGCAAGGACACAGGTGGGCAGGATTGGACCTGAACATGAAGAGCCACATTCCCTGAGGGATTTGTGGTGACCCTGGGCTCAGATCATCCAGGCTTATCATGACCAATGATGAGGGAAATGTTGGCACTGCTCCTCCCTGCAAAATCAGCTCATTTTACCTGAAGATTTCACTGAGAATGGTGAAAATTGTTGCAAGTTCCCCTTACCATAAGTTATTCCTTCATTTCAGCCCTTTCTCCTGACTTGCCAGGGGTCAGGAGGGCAGAATCCTCTGTTTACCCAGCAAAATGCAATTTTTAGCTCTGGTGTTATTTTGTCTGTTTTTTGACTTATCAGCCCTCGGCTGCCTCTCAGGGCTTCCTGTCACTGTGGGCACTTGCAGGAAAATTCAGCTTCCAGCAGCAGCAGAGCTCGATGGAAACCCTGTGAGGTGACTCCAAACCCAAATCCCACGTTCACCAAGGGCTTGCTGGGCAGCAAAATTCAATATTCAGCAATATGTGAAGCAATTTGAGGGCTGACCCATCCTTTGGTGGAAAATCTGCCAGAAAAGGGACCATGGAGTCCTCAGGCAGCCGTGGAGCTGTGGCACAGGGGTTGTGTGTGCCAGGCAGAGATGATGGCACAGCGCAGTGCCAGCCCTTCAGCCAGGACTCCCCACTGCTTTCCCTCTCATCCTGTGCCAATTTAATTCAGTCAAACGTGGAAAGCTGCAGATTGCCAGTGGGAATCCTGGTGCTCACTGTGCTCCAGCCCCAGAGAGAGAGTGAGCCCAGGCTGCCTCCCTGTGACCTGCTGTGCATGAGACCCTGATGGAAGAGGGATGTTTAAACAACTTTATGGGCTGAGATTGGCCTTTTTTAGGTCCTTCTGAGGCACTGAAGGTTTGGATGGGGTATTGGGAAGAAATTGTTCCCTGAGAGGGTGGGGAGGCCCTGGCACAGGGTGCCCAGAGCAGCTGTGGCTGCCCCTGGATCCCTGGAAATGTCCAAGGCCAGGTTGGACACTGAGGCTTGGAGCAGCCTGGGGGAGTGGAAGGTGTGGAAAGGGGTGGAACTGGATCATTCTTCAGATCCCTTCCAACCCAAACCAGTCTGGAATTCCATGTTTCAGCTCAGGAATGGGCAGCCCTGAGGGGTGGCTAAGAAAAAATTCAATCTAGTGTTGTCCTTTGCCAAGCCAGGAGGGGGCTGGAGCAGCTCTGGGGTGCTCACAGAGGCTGTTTTGGGGTGCCAGGGAGGGCTGAGCTCTGTGCTGTGACCACAGCCTGGGGCTGAAGCGCAGTTTTGGGCTCAAGCAGAGTTTCCGTTCTGGAGGAGGGGACAGGGCCTCGTGACATCCTGCCCATGACACAGCTGGGAAAAAAAGGGCTCCAGGCTGCCAGAGACAGCCAGGCTGAGGGGAAAAAGGATCAAAATGTGGGAGCCCGTGAAGCTCCTTTAGCTGCCTGCAGATATTACTGAGAGTTTAAAATGGTGCTTAATCCAGTGCTCACTCAGGGCTCTCTGCTCAGGGTACAGCAGAAATGGAGCCAATTGAGGAGTCTGGGTCCAGAGCAGGGTTTTGGGTCAATCTCATGAGGCTGGGGGAATGTCCTGGGCTGCTCTGCTGTGAAATTCCACACTGTCATATTCTCTGGACTTTGGGCAGTGGAATCTGTGAGCTGGGAACCGCTGAGCTGGCTCCAGTCACTGCCCAGAGCAACAAAGTCATTTTTCAGCTGTGATTGACCCAAATTAACCTAAATTAATTAACCCCAGCAGGCTCTGCTGTGGCTGTGCTGTGACTGGGCACCCAGCACAGGCTCCAACTCCTTGCTTTCCTCAGTTTATGTTACAACACTGAAAAAAATCCCCTTTTGGAGGTGGCTCGCTGCTTCCTGGGCAGAAAGCTGGGCTGGGAATCACAACAGGAACCATCAGCCACATCCTTGTTCATCCCCCTGCCATTGTTCCTGCTTCTGCTCGGGGCAAGTTCCCTCTTAACAGGGCCTGGGCTTTCCCAGGGTGGGAGGAGGTGGGGCTGGAGCCTCCACCAGGCTTTGGGGGGACCCTGCCATGGCTGGGAGGTCAGAGCAGTTCCCATCAGTTGTCAGATTTGGTGGAATCCATTTCCTGAGCTGTCACCGCTGCCTGGTCGGGCACAGTGGAGATGCAAATCTTTGGGAGAGCAAAACTGCAACGCTGATCGAGCTCTGTCTGCTTTCATCATTGCCAGATTTTAGGGTATTTATGAAATTTAGGCTAAAATTAGTTTAAGCTAAATAAATTTAGATTAGATATTGGGAAGGAATTGTTCCCTGTGAGGGTGGGCAGGCTCTGGCACAGGGTGCCCAGAGAAGCTGTGGCTGCCCCTGGATCCCTGGCAGTGTCCAGGCCAGGACTTGGAGCAGCCTGGGATAGTGAAAGGTGTCCCTGGCATGGCAGGGAGGGGACTGGATGAGCTTTAAGGTCCCTCCCAGCCTGTTCCATGGCTCCAAGATCCCTTGATGCTTGCTGCTCTGATTTCCACCACCTTTTCTTCCAGAGCTGTCTCATTTCATCCCCATTTGGCTTTCACCATTGTAAATACCTTAAATCAGCCGTGGGGACATGTCAGCAACTAACATGAAAAATCAAAGAACCCGGTGCCATCAGAGGATGCCCCAAGACAGGCACAGACGTCACCCGGAGCTCACACCTGGGCTCTGCCCTGAGCAGAACATTCCCCAGAGCCCCGAGCTGGGCTGTTCCTCCTCGGAGCAGCTCTCAGAGCACCAGGAGGACACCCAGAGTTCCTGACACCACTTCCGCAAATGTCCCGAGCGGTGCGTGGGGAGCGGTCCTGGGTTGGGCAGCGTGTCCCTGTCAGCCAGGACAGGGGACAAAGAGGGGACCACAGCGGGCATCACCTGAGAGCATTGCTGGGGAGGCCAGAGCTGGGCAGGAAAGCAGGGCAGGAAAGGACTTTTATGGGTTTTTTCACAGCTGCTCTTAGAGGCAGGAAGCTCGCTGGCAAATCAACCCTCGCTGAGTTGCTGCTCTTTGTGGGGGGATCCCCACGGGACCATCAGGGCTTGGTTCCAGCCCATGTCCTAAGGAAACTCACCTTGAGGAAAAAAACCCACCTTCCTGATCCAAAATGTCTCTTAAGCTGCCACGGAACTGGGATTTCAACCTGAAGATGGATGCTGCAAAAATAGGTACCGTGACTGTTCCTTTGTGCCCCTCTGTGTCCGCAGCGGTGCCCGGGGTGGGGCAGGGGCTGCAGGACGCTGTGGCCAAGCCCAGCTGAGATTTTGGCTCTGGTCTCAGTGGGGGGACCTGGCCCCCGAGTGCTATTTTTGAGAGAGAGCAGATGATTTGCAAATGATTTGCAAGGAGTGATTTGTAAAGTTGTCAGCGAGGGATGCTGCGGGAGCAAGGGGATAGGGGAACAGGGCTGCTGCCCCCCAAAATCTGGGTTTGGGAAGATTTAAACCACCCAGGCCCATTCTGGTGGCACAAACCCTGCAGGAGGTGAGGCTCAGGCTGAGGGACGTTGGTGTGGCCCAATTTGGAGGACAGAAGCTGGCCCTGGCTTGAGTGTCCCAGTGGTTTCCTCTCAGGGGTGCTGAGGAGCCCTCAGACTCCCAGGGCTGTGGGACAGCCTCGCCCTGGGATTTCCTGACCCACCTCCCACCCCTGCCCAGGCCTTGCAGGGCTCTCATCCATCCCAGGATCCTTCTCCAGCATGGAAACCACCAGAGAACACCTTTGGGAAGGAGTGCAGGATCCCTGTGTAGGCTCTGAGGGCAGAATACCAGAGCCTGGGGTTGGGCCCAGCAGCCAGGGAGGGGATTTAGGGGTTTAGGGGATGCTGTGGCCGGGAAGGAGCTGCAGAGCCCAGCCTTGTGCATGCTCTGAGGCACAGGCCATCTGTGCTCCTGGCCAGGGCCCAGCTGGGGCTGGATTTGTGCCTGGAGCAGAGGTTGGACACAGCTGGGCTCTGCTCCACTCTCCCTCCCTGGGCAGGGTCGGCCTGGCTGGATTTTCCTGTAGAGGCAACTTGAATTTCTGTCTGAAGCCACTTTTATCCGAGTAGCCGAACCATTCTCTGCACACAAAGCTCCAAATGAAGGGGTGGAAGCCCCAAATGCAGGGTGAGACCTCAGAAGATGGCCCAGAAACTCGAGCTGGGCAGAGGCTCTGTGCCATCTTCCACACTCCGGGGGAGGAATCCCCATGGAATTATCACAGAAGGATCCTGGACTCCTGCACTGCTCATTCCTAGGATAATTAGGTTTTGTTTTTTGGTGGTTTTTTTTTTTGTTTGTTTTTTTGTTTTTTTGGTTTTTTTTTTTCCCAGAGGCTGTGGAGCAGTGGGTGAAGTCAATCAGCAGCTCAGAAAAAAAGGCTAGGGGAGACACCAAGGGTGCTGGGGTGCAGAGGGTGGAGTTGGGACTGAGGCTTGAACCTGTGTTGGTACCAGGAATTGCTGTTTTTCAAGAAAATCTGCTTGTGATGAAACCCCTGGTGCTTTTTGCAGCTTACAGCTGCTGGATGAGCATGGGTTTGTGTGTGTGTGTTTGTGTGTGTGCACTGTCTCCAGGAGTGCTTTGACTTCATTTGCAGAAATGTAAAGTCACATTTGCAAATGTTTGCAATATTTGCAAATTGCCACCACCCTCACTGGCTGCTCCTGGCCTGGTGACACTTCCCCCTCCTCACCCTCAGCCCTGGCTGTGGCACATGCAGCATTTGGAAATCCCAGAAAACGGCAAAGCTCTTTATTTCAATGAAATAGAAATTCCCTGGTGAGACCTCTTTTAGTGGTTTTTATTGCAAGTTCCCCAGGGCAGGAGCAGGGGGGTGCCAGGGGGGCTCCTGCCCAGGACAAGGCTCTGGCCCAGGGGTCAGTGTTGGCCTGGACACCGTGGTGGCCCCCTCTGCCCTTTCTCCTGCACTTGGGCTCCTGCTTTTGGGGAGAGGGCAACAGGACACGGGCACCTCAGTCTGCTGGAGGTCCTGCAGTGGGAGGAGTGAGGATGTTTTGGAGGAAATGCCCAACCCCAAAGGCCGTTGGTGCAGGAAACGCTTTGGGGGCACCACCAAAGTTCCTCGTGGCTCCTTCTGCCCCGAGAAGAGCAGGGCTGGGCGTGCAGGGATGTGCTGGATATGGAGATGGTTCCAAGCTCTGGAGCCAGGGCAAAGCTTCGCCCTCATCCCAAATTCTGAGGTGGTCACCACACCTGAGCTGGGCATGGCACTGGCCACAAAACAAACAGAGCTGGACAAGTGGTGAGGGAGGAGCCACGGCCTCAGTGGTTCTGATTTTGAGAATGCTGAAAACTTTCCACTGCAGAGCCAAGGGCCCCAGGGCAGCTCCCTCTCCTCACCCCTCACATCATGGGCAAGAAATAAAAATAACGAACTATTCCTTTGGCCTTCGGTGGGCCCAAAGTCCAGGGAGAGCTGCTCTATGCAGAGGGAAAATAGAGCTGTGCATTCCCCAGGGTGCTCGTGGAAGTGCAGCTATGCCAGCACAAAGCCCAGGCTATGCCCTGAGCCCGGAGCTGATGCTCAGGAAAGGGAATTCCAGGGGATCCCTCTAAACCCAGAGTCCCGACTGGGCTGGGAGAGGCTGTGAGGAGGGAGAGAATAAACCTCATTTCCAGCAAGGATGGACAAGCCAAGCTCAAGTCGAGAGCAGGAGGAGCCCCAGGCAGCAGCACCCTTTCCCTCAGCAGAGCCCTGATGCAGGGCTGGGCTGAGAGGCAGGTTGATATCCCCATAAAAGATAGCAAACAATTGCGTTTTTCCTAAAACCCCGCCATTTCTCCTTGCAAGCCTTGTGCTGCTGGAATATCAGCACTGCTGGGGTGAGTTCTCTGCCCTCCAGGCTCCTCACTCCCAGTGGGTGCTCCAGCCCTGCAGGGCATCCCCCAAAAATCCTCACCCTGAGGACTCAGGGACAGCCACACAACATGAAGGAATGTGATTTATGGGGCCCTGAGCACTTTGCTGTGAACCAGTAACATTTACAAGATCTGAGGAATGCAGGTGCTTTGACAAACAGCAAAGAAGCTGCCAGAGCTGGAGGAGCAATTTGGAAACCCCATTTGGGTTTTCCATCAGGGTAATCCCCAGCAGCAGCATTTTTCAGAGGAGCTGCCTGGGAAATCCCTCTGCAATATCCCTGTTTCCAACCCCATCCTCTTCAGGGCCATCCCATGGCAGCACACACTGAATGTGCAGCACCCTCAGGGTGCTTTGAAGGCTCATTGGGGATTCACAATCCTTCTAGGGTTCAAGATTCACAATCCTTTTTGGAGTTTAGGAAGTGATTTGCAATCCTGTGGCAGGTTTGTAGTGGGAGGTGAGCTTGAAATGCTCCACAGGACAAAAGGAACACCCAGTGGGTCTTCTTGCTCTGGGGGATTTTGGGAGGGAAAGTGGGGACACCCTAAACGGAACGATTGGAGCCCTGGGTGCCAAGTGTTTTCCACCTCAGGAAATCACCACATGCAGACCAAAGCGAGGTTGAATTCCCCTGCAGTCACAGCATTATTTTTGCCTTGCAGCCATAAATGCAAATTCTGCCCAGCTGGGTTGGTTCTGGAGGGCTGCAGTGCCTGGTCCAGAGGCAAAAATCCCATCTGGAAGTGGTTCTTGTGAGGCATTTGCTGTGACAGAGACATGTGTAGATGCCACAGGGCCATGCCACCAGCCCTGGCACCAGTGGGGCCACGCAAGCAGGTGACAGGGACACTGCTCTGCCCAGTGCCAAATCCATGCTGATGCTCTTGATGACTTTCCAGCCCCATAAATGTGAGTTCTGCCCCACTGGGTACACCAGGTTGTCCCAGAGCAAAACTGTGACCTCCAAACCATTTGGGTCACTCTGCTGTCACTGCTGCTCCGGGGAGGGCATAAAAACCACACAATCCCATTTTAAAAACAAACAAACAAACCCCCCAAAAACCAAAACCACAAACAAACAAACAAACAAACAGACAAACAAACCCCAAACCAGCGCTAATTATTTTGTTCTCACTTGCAAGACAATTCCACCCACGCAGGAAAAAGGAAGCACACACTGGCAGCTGCTGCAGCCACTTCCTTTGTAAACTGGGGCCAGTTCTCGGCAGAGCGAGCCTCCCCCGTGTCCCTCTGTCCCCACTCCTGTGGCCCCCTCTGTCCCCATACTGCGTCTCTT
>VZSR01000047.1:222405-269075 GCA_013398615.1 Brachypodius melanocephalos
GCCGTGTCCGTGTCCCACGCCGTGTCCCTGCTGTGTCCCCAGCCCGCTCCCGGAGCGTGATGAGCGCGGAGGCCGCAGGGCCCGGCCCGGGGTCCCCCCGCGCTGAGGAGAGGCCGCTGAAGCTGGGCTGGCTGAGGAAGCAGCGCTCCATCGTCAAGAACTGGCAGCTGCGCTTCTTCGTGCTCCGGGGACAGCAGCTCCTCTATTACAAGGACGAGGACGATGCCAAGCCACAGGTGCTCCTCAGCGATCCCCGGGCTGGGATTTCGGGCTGAGGGAATTTGGGGTGCCCTCCCTGCAGAGGAGAAGCTTCGGGGTGACTTCGTCGTGGCCTCCCAGGGCCTAAAGGGAGCTGAAAAAAAAGATGGGGAGAGGCTTTTTACTAGGGCAACTGGGGAATGGCTTCAAACTGCCAGAGGGCAGGGATGGGTGGGATATTTGGGAAGAAATTCCTGGCTGGGAGAGCGGAGAGGGGCTGGGGTGGAATTCCCAGAGAAGCTGTGGCTGCCCCTGGATCCCTGGCAGTGCCCAAGGCCAGGCTGGACGGGGCTTGGAGCAGCCTGGGTCAGTGGGAGGTGTCCCTGCTCATGGCACGGGGTGGAACAAGGTGATCTTTTCCTACTCAAACCATTCTGGAATTCCGTAATTCCATGAAATGTTTTGGGATGGGTCTGGGGCTGGGTATTAAAGGAGTTTTCTGCCTCTGGGCTGTAACAGAGGTGAAAGGTCCTGATCAGGAAGTTCATGGATGCATTTCAATTCCTCAGGTGCCTGCTGTGGGCTGGGTCTCTCTGAGCCCAACAAAATTGGGGAACTGGGAAAACCCGGCCCAGTCCAGCTGGGAGCTGTTCCCATTCCCTGGAGGAACAAATTGGGGAGGAGAGCTCAGCTCTGTGTGCAGGGCAGCAGGAGCGGCAGGGGGGTGGCAGCTGGGACAACGCCTCTGTCCCTGCTCTGGGTGGGAAAGGCACCTGGCAGGAGGCTTTAGGGGAAATCAGCAGCGTTTTCAGCACAGCCTGAGGGTGAGGGTCAGCCCAAGGCAGGCCTTGGCAGGGCTGAGGGCTGGGCAGAGGGCAGGAAAGGGCAGCTGCTTCCTTGGGAGAGGCAGCTGGAAGGGAAGGAAATTCCTCTCTCTCTCTGGCCAGTGCACTTGTCTGGAAGAAATCAGGTGGTTTTCCCACTTATTTTATTTTATTTTTTAAAATTTAATTTAATTTAATTTTATATTTTATTTTATTTTTCCACCATTTTCTCCATGCTGTAACTCACTTTTAGAGTAGCCATCACCTTTTCCCCCTTTGGAGAAATTCCAGGGAAAAGTCCCATCTGCTGGAAAAGCTGTTGCCTCTACAAAATTTAATAATAAAATTTTTAATAATAATATTTTGGTAACCTCTACAAAGTATTACCAGCAGCAAAACTCCTCTCAAGACAAAACACTTGCGAGGGGAAGAAGATCAGTGGATCCTCAGGAGCACCAGGCTGAGTAGTATATCTGTAAGAATATATCTGTATAAAATGATCTGCAAGGTGTTTGAGGGCAGAGGTGGCACTCAGGGGGTTGCTCTGCTTTGTCCTAGGGCTGCCTGTCCCTCCAGGGGAGCACCATCAAGGTGGTGGCCACTAACCCAGAGGAAGGAGGGAAATTCATCTTTGAAATCATCCCAGGTGAGGATGCCTCACTCCTCCTCGCATGCTTTTGGGCTGGACCGGCCACCCAAAATCACTCAGGCCAGTCCTTTCCCTGTCCTTGTGCTCCCACTTCTTTCCAAGTTCCCAGAGGGCTGTTCCATGGGAAAATTAATTTCTTCCTCTCAATATCCACACCCAGGGCCGGGGCAGGGCCGTGTGTCCGTGCCCATGTCCCAGGGTGAGGAGAAGCTCTGCCAGGCTGCAGCTGCAGCAGTTTCTGTTCCTTCCTTGCAGATCTCAAAGTAGGAAATGTCAAAGCTCCGCTTCCCCTGCAGCCAGCGGGGCTTTAATGGGGAAATTTGGAGCCAGAAGCATTTCACTAAGAAAACAACAGGAATGCATCTTTTCTCCTCCTTAGATGTGTTGTTTTTGCAGGAGTGGCTGGAGAGCAGAGCCGGGCAGGGCAGGACTCCTGCATGCTCATGGCCAATTCCCAGGCAGAGATGGAGGAGTGGGTGAAATCCATCCGGAGGGCGCTGGGCTCGCCGTCGGGAGGTAAAAAGGGCAGCAAGGGCAGCTCCTGCAGGGGGGATCTCCCACTGTCCTGGGGCCTGCAGCACTTCTGGGTGAGGGTTTGGCTCAGAAATCCCTGGGAAACAGGGCTCTAACGTGTCTCTTGTGCCTCCCCTGGGAGCTGCTCCGGGAGCAGCCCCTGGCGCTGGGGCTGCTGCAAACAAGGGCGATGGTGAGGACAGCCAAGCCTGGATGAACATTTCTGGGCTGGCTTCATCTTCTTCTGTCAACCTCCTCGTGGGCTTTTTGACCCTGAAAGTGTTCTTGAGAACAACTCTCATTCAGGGATAAAGCCTTGAAAAAATGTTGTATTTCACCTGCCAATCTCCTCCCTTTGCTTTTCCCCTCCTTTTCTTACTCAGCCCATCCTTTCTGCCCTCCTTTGCTCTCCAGCCTGCCTGAGTCACACCCTCATCCTCCTCACACTCAGGCATGGACCTGTGCCAGGGCCTCACCATTTCCAGCTGGGAATTCCTTCCCAATACCCATCTAAATCTCTCTTCCTCCAGCTTAAAAGCTATTCCCTGTGTCCTGTTCCTCCACCCTTTGTCCCCAGTCCCTCTTCAACTCTCCTGGAGCCATGCCTCAGGCCCTGGAAGGGGCTCTGAGCTCTCCCTGGATCCTTTCCTTCTCCAGACTGGACATCCTTAGCTCTCCCAGCCTGTTTTTCCTGTTTTTCCTCTGCATCCCTGAGTTTTTCTGCCTCCAAACTGGACCAGGCTGTGCCCTGGGGGAGGCAGCATCACCCAGCTGAAAGGAGCATTGAGCCAGGAATGCTCAGAGCATTGTCCCAGCTGGCTCTAATATTTAATAATGGCTCTGCCTCTGATCCTTTTTAAATTTAGGAGGCTGTTGGTCTCTTGCAGCTAAATTAAGTGACTTTATATGAAAGAAAATGTAAATTTATAGCAGCACAGAGGAGCAGAGAGTCAGGGACTATGGAGCTGCATTTTATGTCAATATACAGGTTAACAGACCCCCAAACTCCCAAAACTTGAGGTTTTTTGCTTCAGTCTAAACTGGGGCAAGATGAGCTTTTAGAGGAAGCCCTGCATGGGGAAGGTTTTGGCCAGAGCCCAGCTGGGAGCAGCCCCATGGCCCAGGTCCTGTGAACTTATTGCACACCAAGAAGCAGAAAAGCTGCAGAGTGTGAAGAAAACAGCAAAAGCATCTCCAAAATCTCACTGTGGTTTTGCAGGGTTGGCTGCCACTCCCAAGGCCCAGAGCAACAAATCTGCAGTGAAATAACCAATTCAATATCAGCTACCAAAGCAGAGAGGCCAAAAAAAAGAGAGAGATTTGCACCTGGTGTGGACAGTGACAGATTTATGGTCATTATTTAAAAGTGTGAGCAAGTGACAAATGAAAAAGCCCCAGGAGCAGGCAGGTGCTGACCCATTGGCAGATGCTGACAAGGCTTGTGGTTCCATGTGAGGTTTCCCTGCATTTCCTTGCTCTGAAGGATGCACAGGAATGATTTCAGCCTTCAGAGCATGAGGTGAACACACCACAGGCACTGCTAGGGCAGGAATGTGGCAGAGGAGCAGGGGACCCTTTGCCATTGATATTCCAGAGATTAAACTGGGATTTACCTGCTCTGGCCATGCCCCAGGCTCTAAGGAGGAAGAACTGGGATCCAGAGATCCTGGGATCCTGGGATCCTGGGATCCAGGCTCTGCCTTTCCCCCTTCAGGCACTGCTTCTGCTGCGAGTTCAGGAGGAAAATGCCAGTTTTAATACCAAGGAAGGGTACCAGCCCCTGTGGAGCACAGCTGTCCTCAGAACAGGGGAGTTTCAGGAGAGGGGGGAGGGAAGAAAAGCAGCTGGATCAGGAAGAATTCCAGCTCCAAATCCCTGCAACGATCTTTTCTTATTTCTTGGTGGTCTCCTGTGCTTTCTACACCACTGAGCTTTGTGGGATGAGCTTCCTTCCCTCTCTGTGCCTGTCCCTGTCTCCCTCTGGATCAGCATCCTGCTCACAGGCAGCAACCCCCAGGGCTTGCTTTCAGTCATTTTGAGAACTGTCAGTTATTTGGAGGAGGAACAAGGTTTTGTTTTGCCGTTTTTTCCTTGGGAAAAGCTCTGCTTCCTGCAGAACTTTGTTTCTGCAGAGGGGTTTGCAGGGTTCTGGTGCCTGGCAGAGCAGCAGGTGCTGCTGGCTCCAACACCTGGGCAGGTGAGGTGTCCTTGATGCCTTGAGAGGCCACCTGGAACAGAGGCTAGACAGAGTTAAAGGAATAAAGTTGGTATTTATTAAAAGGCCTTTAAAGGATAGACCTTGGGCAGTACAAGAGCCTGGCTGAGGCTACACTCAAGATGGATGAGGGGTCACGAGTTTTCATAAGTTTTGGTCCATTTACACATTGGGGTTAATTGTCCAATGACAACTTCAGGCTATGAAATCCCATCCTCCCAGTTTGCTCTCCTCAGTTCACTGTTGTTTACACTTTTTGGGCCCAAAGCTGCAATGGTGTCCTTGGTTCTGGGGCTGGAAAAGGATTGTTTTGTTTAACTACCCTGTGATGAGAACTTGCTAACACTTTATGTGAAGTTCAGAGTTATTTACTAATGCAGTGCAGAATCTGGAAAACATGAAAGCTAAAAGTTAAGGCCTCATCCTGAGCCGAGCTCTGACCTCGTGCCCTGTCCCCAGCGGTGTTTGGGCAGCACCTGGCAGAGACCATGGCCTACGAGCAGAACCTGGGGCAGTACCAGGTGCCCATCCTGGTGCAGAAAAGCACCGAGTTCATCCGGGAGCACGGCGTGGCCGAGGAGGGGATTTTCCGCCTGCCCGGCCAGGACAACCTGGTCAGACAGCTCCGGGACGCCTTCGACGCCGGGGAGAGGCCCTCGTTCGACAGGTAACACTGGCTGCCCTCTCCCATCTCCAAATTCCTGGGAAAAGCAGCCAGTCTCACCCCCGCCAGAGCCCAGCAGTGCCCTGCAGGAAAGCTGAACCCTCCAGAAGGGCTTGAGGAGGAGAGAGGATTCAGCAGAAACCACAAAAACAGAGTCAGAGGGTGATGAGATGAGATTCCTGGAAATAAAGGAAAGTACATGGCAAGATTGAAGGAGAGTGTTAGAAGGCTGCTGCTGCAGTCCAGGCACCCAGGGTGCCCAGTGGAGGGTATTGGCAAATCCTACAAAAACACAGCTCTAAAAATGTCCCTCTGTGTTTATGTGTGTTTGTAATAATAATAGTATTTTACAACCCCAACCAATCCTAAAAGTAACTGACCTGGGGGATTTTTGCTTGAAGTTTATAAGAGTTTAGTGACTTCAAGGTAGGTCAGATTAGAGGCCCGTGATCTTGACAGTGTCCCCTTGACAGGATGTAAATACAAGAGCTGCAAAGCTGCAAACATCTGTCCTGGCAGAATATCCCCAGTAATTGCTGCTGCTCTGGAATCCCATGGAGGCTCTGCAAGCTCCACACTGGGGAGGGTGGCTGAGCAGGGGGGGATCTGCATGTGGACCCTTGGGAGCCCAGCACAGGCTTTGCTTGGAATGGGAGATGGGAGAAAGGTTTTGCTTTCTTCCCCTTGGTTCTCCACCCATTTGAATGCATTGACAAGAACCAGGGTGGTGCTCCAGCACTGCAGCTCCCACTCGTTAAAGAAGGCAGGAACGTGAAGAAGGGACACCCATAAGTGTCCTATGGGTAAAGAAAAGTGATTTTAGGTTCACAAAGCAGAGCAGGGAGATTGAGACAATCCCTGTGTCGTGCCAGGGGTAGCTGCTGTTGGCTTTGGCTCCTGCAGTGCCCAAAGCTGTGCGCAAAGCTGTGACAGGGTGATGGAGCAGCCAGACAGACACTGCCTGTCAGGCTCCAGGGTGTCCAAGGGAAGGGCAGCTGGGTAAAGCTGAGGCTGTAACTTTGTGCTTGCTCAAAGGGAGGAGGCAGGAGCTCTCTAAGTGAATTTCCTGCTACCCCAGTGCAGCCCAGGTGGGGACACTGGGACCTGCCACCCTCAGGGTGGGCAAAATCTCCACCAAGCTTCCATTCCCTGCCAGCCATTCCCTGGCTGTGGATCCCCCCAGGCTGCTCTGGCCTTCCTGTTTCCACCTCTCTGTCTCCACAGCTGCACACAGAGCTCAAACAGAGCTCAAACAGAGCCAGGACCCGCGGGTTTGAGTTTCCCTTTGCACGTTGCAGGGACACCGATGTCCACACCGTGGCCTCCTTGTTCAAGCTGTACCTGCGGGAGCTCCCGGAGCCCGTCGTGCCCTGGCTGCAGTACGAGGATTTCCTGCTCTGTGGACAGGCTCTGGAAGCTGATGAGACAAAGGTAGAGGTGCTTTTGTTTTCTTCCTCCTGGCCTTAAAATCAGTGTCAGTGCCAGGGCACGTTGTGAGCTAGAGGTGCCAAGTGCACAGCAGTATCAGCCTCTGAGCTTTGGAATCTGGGGAGGGGAAAAAGAAGGAAAAAACCTAAAAAACTCCCCCAAGGCCAGTGAGATTTCCCAACCTGGCCACATGGGTTTGTGATTTTTAGAGCTTAAATTTCTGCTTCTCCTTGGGATTAAAAATGTCCTAACGTTTCTACACAAGACACTTGAGTAGATGAGGCAGGATCAACTCTTTGCAGAGCTCATCCTACACTGTGCTGGGCTGGAGAGGACCCTGCTCCTTCTGTGGCTGCCTCTCCTTGCTGAGCCCTGCAGAACCTCTCCGTGTCCAAGGGCAGCAAATGCCAGGAGAATCAGTCATGAATTGACTAAGTTTGGAAGAGATCCCCAAGATCATCAACCATGACCCAGCACCACCCCCCAAGACACCACTGACCCCGTCCCCAAGTGCCACCACAAATGTTTGGAACACTCCCAAGGATGGGGGCTGGTGGAGTGTCCAGGAGGAGACCCCACACGAGCATGACTGGAGTGACCAAGAGCTGTTCTTTGGTCCATACATGCCTGCGAATCCTCCTGGAGCTGTTTTTTACCATTTAGGGCCACCAGGAGCTCCTGAAGCAACTGTCCCTCCTCCCCAGAGACAACTACAACCTCCTCAGCTACATCTGCAGGTCAGTGCTCTGCATAAGGCATGGACAGCTCAGGTTTGGTGTTGGGGAGCAGAAATGTCCTCCCAAAGGATGACTGCTCCAGGCAGAGCCTTCCCAAGCTGTGCTTTAGTTCCCTTTGAGTCACCAGATCCTGACTTTTGTAGAGGAGAATTTCAGCCCCTGGGGTAAACCCCCTCACAATGTCTGAGCATGAATCACCACCCTCAGACTCACTTATAAATCCCTGAGAATTAAAACCAGGTGTAGTTTTCCTGGGCAAAAGCCTTGTGTGCCAAAACTTACAGGTTTCACCCAGCCTGGGTGGTTTTTCCCTGGTTGGGGATTTGATGAGGGGATTCCCTTCCTTTCTGATTTATTTCTAAGGGGAGCAACTCCTCACATGGTGGTTTTTATTCTGGTGCCAGTAAGACCCAGCTCCAGTTCAGTTCTAAGGCCAAGTATTTCTGTCCTTGTGACTGAGAAGAAGAGCTGGGAGGATGAATCAGGGTTTTTTTCACCAGTGAGACTCTTTGCAATCTTCCACCTCTGATGTGATATATTTGCTCTGGAATTCTGGCAGGTTTCTCTATGAAATACAACTGAACTCTAGTGTCAACAAGATGAGTGTGGAAAACCTGGCAACAGTGATTGGAGTGAACCTCATCAGACCCAGGGTAGAGGACCCTGCAATCATCATGAGAGGTAAAAGGGACTCTTGGAATAATTGGCATAGCAACACCTGGCATGTTGAAATCCTGAGCTGCATCCACAGCCTTGAAATTAAAGATTTGATGTGGAGAAAGAGAAAGAGCTGAAAGAAAGGCAGAAATGTGCCTGGGCACAAGGAGTACAGCAGGGCAGAGCCAAGCCATATCTTTGTTGGGCTGTAAAGGTGTTTATGGTGACAAAAACCCCTCAGGAATTACACTGTGTGTTCCCTTCATGGAGTTCAGCAGATTCAGGAATTTGGTGAGGTCATCTCTGTGCTGCTTAGAGCAGGAAGGTGTAAAATCCTTCCTGAGGGAACAGAGGAAACTCAAAGAAATGTGGGTACTCATTTACTCTTTACTCATTACATTTACTTTTACTTGGCTTTATGATCCTGCTCCTTGTTTTCTCTTCCATCTCCATTTTAGACACCAGAAAGACCAAGCAGAAAACTCAAGTGGTGTGAGGGATCCCGTGGCACTGGGTTTGCCCCTGACAATCTCTTAATTCCTCCAGGCACACCCCAGGTCCAGAAGGTGATGACTGTGATGATCAGTGACCATGAAAAGCTCTTTCCCCCATCCAAGGATGTGTTTCCCTCTCCACCTGCCCAAAAAACTGAGAAGAAAGCTCCTGTCCCTCGCAGCTCCGTGGGCTGGGGAGCTGCAGAGAACCCCACAGCACCCAGAGGCTCCACCCACATGGTAAGGATGGATCCCCAGGGGAATAATCAAACCTACATTAATTCAACATGTGGTTAATTATGGCAGGCTCTGACACAGAAAGCCATAAAAGCACTTGCTATTTATAGGTTAAAAAGCTGTATGTGTCACCCCTGGAATATTTACATCAGGAAAATGATGTAGATAAACTTTCCACTTTCCTGTGGAAAATCTGCTGTTCTGGGGAATATGAAAACTCCCAAAGCTTTTTGGCTAAACAGCCAAGCACATGAAACCTTTGCAGCTCAGGTTGGTGAAAGGAAAACATTGAGGATTAGACGCTTTTCTCTGGAGGAATCTCTGCAAAAATGGTAAATGTGGTGCAATTCAAAATGATTTTTTATGGAAAAGTGTGGCCATTCCTCCAGCACGTTCAAATGTGCACTTTGTAAGCCCTGCAGTGACAGCAGTGGCTGTGATTTGTCTGCTCCAGGGCTCTCCCAAAGCTGTGCTCTGTTTTCCAGAGGGATCACCCCAATTCCAGGAGCACCCCTGGCCCAGCTCCCACCTCAAGCATCCCCGGGGAGGACACAGAGTCCAAAGACACACAGGGAACGTGGAAAACACAGCCAAGGAAAAGAACTCAGACTTTACCAACAAAGAAATCTTTCCTGGCAGCGGCTGCTCCCGGGGAGAAGGGCAGCAAGGAGAGGAACAATGTCCCTGCCAGTGACTTTTGGAAAAGCAGCACACGCCCTGTGGCCTCTGATGGACACAAGAGAACGTTGTCTCATGATCTTTTTAAGCTGCTCGACCTCCACAGGGCTTCAGCCTACAACAACATTCCCCCCTCCCAGGCAGAGAGTGGGGAGGGCAGCAGCTCCAGCCACAGCCCTGCCAGCAGCATCTCTGAGAAGGAATTCCTGCCCTGCTTCAGTCCCAGCCATGAGCCAAAGGAACCAACCAGTCCCACCAGCAGCCCTGCTGAGGACTCCAACCCTGAGCAGGAGAGCAGGGAGTTCCTGCAAAGCATGATCCTCAAGCTGGAAAAAGATATGGAGGCACAGAGAAATGACTACGAGGGGCAAATTAAAAGGTAACTGCAGGCACGGAACTGCTTTCTGCAGAGTGGGAAATGTGCACTTCATGTTGTGAAAGCAAGCACTGCACAGATTATTTACCAGGAATGTTATGCAGTGTATAATAGCAGTGATTAATGATAAAATACAGTATTTAGCAGGCTGTCTAAAAATCAATGTGCCGTACTGCACGAGCTGTGCTCTCATCACAGTGGGTGATGTATTATTACAACATCAATACTCCAGAGCTCTTATCACATCATACAATGGCACTGCAATGTTCCTGCCTTCCTTTGCACTGTCATAATTCCTGTTATTACCATGACATTGGACCATTAGACTCTCCAGAATTCACCAGTAGCAGTATGACACCATTGGTTGTAACCATTAGCCCCACATATTGTTATTATATTATGATTGTTATCCCATCATCAGTACACATGTATCACATTTATTGATTTATTGCATCAAGTTATGTGACCACTGAAGGGCTCAGGACAGCACCTCTGGCTTGTTTTGCTGCTCAGTGACACTGAGGTCAGACTCCCTCCGAGCCAAATGATTTCCCAGCCTTTTTCCAATCCAATCCTTTCATGCTCTGTTTCCCTTCGCAGTCTCCAAGAGGAAAACTATGAAGCCTGGGCCAAAGTGGTGAGGCTGAACCAGGACATGGAGCAGGAGAAGAAGAAATGTGGGGAGCTGGAGGTGAGGCTGATGAACACAGAGCACTTGCGGGAGGAGCTGGAGAAGAAAACCAAGATGCTTGAGGAGGAGATAAAAAACTTAACTAAACCCATGAGTAAAACCAGTGCCAAAACCAACTAGGAGGAGACACACAGCTTTTCACAGACACCAAATGCAGCTGTATGAATGCACAGGAATTGCAGGCTCTGAGCCAGGGACTTGTATTGTCCAGTGTCCTGCTCCTGCCCACAGGCTGAGGGGGAGGGAGACCAGAGCTTAGAGGCTAGTTCATGCTCTGAACCAGAAATTTTCAAAAATATCCTTTAGCTTTTTTGGGTGTGTTTATTTCAACTCTTCTTTCAGCTGCTTAAGTTACCTGGAGAACAGGCCAACACTTCCTGCTGCTCAGTCAGAATTGCACTCAGAAGTTTGGGTTATGGACACACTGTGCCTTCACAAAAAGAAACCAGAAGTGTCCCTCCTCCAGCTGCCTGTCTCTTTGCTGGAGATACCCACAGGCAAAACACCCATGGATCCTGGATCTGGGCAGGCAGAGGAGCCCCAGGACTTGGGGAGGCACAGCCCTGGGTGGTGAGGTGCTCACATCAATCCCCAGCTGGTGCTCTCCTGGGGTGGGACAAGAGTCTGAGATCTCCTGCAGCATCACCTGCTGTGCTGTGCCAGCCACTCCACCATGGCTCCAGGCAGAAAGTCCCACGATCACACAAACCTCTCCAGTTCAGGGGCTGTTCAGCTGTTTTGAGTTACTGTCCCCCACAGCCGGGTTTTCCTGAATCCAGCACAGCTGAGAGAGCTTGGAGAGCACTTCTACATCCCTGTACCTGGAGCTCTTTGTGCAGGGGGAGTCCATCAGCAACTCCAGCACAGGAATTTTGTGTTTTCCCTGATGGACAGACTTCAAAGAATGACAAATCTGAACTTTTTACTGCCTCTGCTTTGGTATTTTGCTGTTTCTGAAGCACAGAACAGGATTTCCTCAGCCAGCTTGTGGAACCCTTAGGTTAGCACCCCAGTGGGATGTTGGGTCTCTCCCCATCAGTGCAAAGACACCCAAAGGTGTCCCTGTGGTTGTTTGTGGCCTTTCTGTTTGTCCCCCACCCCTGCCAGAGTCCTTCCAGCAGTGGGAAAGAAGCTGCAACTTTTGGTGGAGGAAAGAATAACAGGACTCTGGACAGTTATTTTCTTCTACAGCAAACCTTTCATTTATTTATTTGAGGAGGGGGAACAGCTCAGCCAAGATGTCCCTGATGGGGACACGAAAAGGAAAACCACAGAGGTCTGCAGTTTTCAAGCAGGACCAAGCACCTGGCTCTGTGTGAGGCGTGGTGAGAGGAATCACAACTCTGGGTTCTGGCTGCTGAGGACTTGGCTTTGGTGAGGCAAAAGTTCAGCTCTAGACAGGCTGCAGAGCTGTGTGACAGGGAAAACAAACTGGGGGGAGAAAGGGACACAGAGGAAAATGTGGGAAACGAGGGGAGGTGGGAGTGGGAAAATGTTATTGGAGAATAAAAGTCAGTGTTGGGTATAAAGCACTTGCTGCTCTCAGCCTTGCTGGGGATAGGGGCAGATGGTTTAGCTCTAAAACTGAGCCCAGACTCAGTCTCAGGTCCAGTTTGGTGCACAGAACCCACCTTTGCTCAGCTGTGGATATAAAGCTGGGGGAAAGAACAGTTTGTGAAAGCTGAGCTGCATTCAAAAATCTAACCCCTAAATGGCTCATTTGATTTACAGACCATGACTCCAGGGGTTTTCCTTTGCACAGAACCTCCAGAGACCACACAGCTCCTCACTGTCCTGCCCACAAACCTTCACACCAGGGCATGGACTGTTCCAGAGGCTGGGGAGGGTCTCCTGCAAAATCCCAGTGCCCTCCCAAGGACCCACAGCCAAGGTCCTCTGACCTCCCAGGGATCAGGCTTGAGCACAGGGTTTTGAATCTGACTAAAATGTTTCAGATCTCAGTCTTGGCAATGGGAAATCTCGGTGAGGACCACGGTGAGGATTGGGCATTGGGCATGGACCTGCTGGTGCAGCTCCACAGCTTTGCAGAGGGCTGGACATCATGGAGAGGAGCCCCAAGGAGGGCAGGGTGGCCTCCGCCAGGCTCAGCCATCCTTCATGACCACCCAAAGCTACCCTTCCCACACCTGCAGGTCCCATGCACCACAGGACTTGGGTCCTGAAGTCTCTTTCAGTTTCTTTCTGTTGCAAGTCCAAGTCCTCACCGTGGGACCTATGACTTCCCGACACTCAGACCAAGAGGTTCCAAGGTGTCTGCCACCATTCACAGCTGCCAATCGCCAGTCTTTTCTGTGATTTCCGATGACCTTGACAGAGCTGCTTCAGTGCTTATTTAATTCTTTACCTCTGCAAGAAGCTCATCATCAATCTGAGCATGAGGCCTGAATTTCATTAGGGAGAAATTTCTCCATTGAGTTCAGGAGCAGCATTGTGAACATCTGGGCTGGAAATGCCACAGGCTGCTTTCTGCAAAGATCAAAAGTGTGAAGAGGCAAATAATTCCTTCACAGCACATTGTAATGACGTGCAAAGGCTTGGCTGAGACTCAGAAATCGCCACGATTAGGGCAAGTGCACGTTATTTAAAATAAACTGTGCATTCCTCCGCTTCCACTCAGGCAAAACAACCTCGTGGCTGCGAGGACCAGAGGACTTCTTTGAAGATACTCCACCCATTAACATTTGCAGGGTTTATAGAGGTCATCTGTGAAAGAGAGACTTTCCAATAGAGGTCAGGTGGGCTGGAAATTCCTGAGAGCCTGGAGGGGAGAGAGACAGGGGCACCTTGTGAGCTGGTGCTGCCATTTGGTGCTGTAAGATAATGAGGATTTTTTTTTTTTAAATGAGCTTTTCCCAGAGACAAAGAACCATGAACTGCCCATGCCAGACCTGTGAAACTGCACCCTCTTCATCTCTGAGGGGGTGGTTGTCCTCCCTGCTCAGCACAGAGCCTGCTCTGGATTTTCTGCACTTGCACATCTTCTGCTGGAGACTCCACAACATGAGATCCCCAAAAACTAACTGGTGCCCAGCCTACATTTCTTCCCTCCCTCTATTTCTGCCATGAAGCTTTTTGGGGTGGGAGCAGCAGAGACTCTCTCCTGTTCCTGGGGCAGGGGTTGCAAGGGACATTATAAACTCAGAGTGAGGGTTTTGTGGCCTTTCAGCTCAGCAGGTTTTGGGCATTGAGTCTGGATCCCCTGGAGAGCTCCTGTCATATAAAAGCACAACAGGCTGTCTACCACAGAGAAGAAAGATCCTTTCCAGTCCTGTCCTGTAGGCTTGGAAACCTCCAAGAAGACATTTTTCACCCCTTAACCCTCCCACTGCACAATGAGGACACAAGAGCTTTACCAAGGTGATAACCTGAGATCAGACTGAGGATTTTCCTCTCCCTTTAAATGTGATGTGGCTTTCCAAATTAGAGCTGTTAAACCACAGATCCCAATGCATCCAAAACTGTTAAATCATGCAGTGTGGGATGAAAGTAAGACACTTTTTAGGCCATCCTTTCAGTCCCCTCACTGCATTCTTTGTGCTAGAGCAGAAGCTCTGTTTTGCTCTTCTCAGGTATTTACTAAATTAATTCATTTAGGAATTCACTCTGTTGCATCCAAGAGTTTGGTAGGCATGAGAGGCAAGAAAAGAAAATTGTCCTTCCCACATTATTGTGTTTGGATCCCGAGCCAGTCACGCTTATTGTGACTTAGCCCCTCATATTTATCAAAGTTGTGTTTTTGGCATGATAGGAACTTTCCTTTTTTAGCCTGGCCACTGCACGGAGGAGCACGTTGCTGTGGGAGGCGAGGTGGACGTGTGGGAAGTGTCCAGCCGTGGCTGAGGAGGCCTTGTCCAGACCCCAGGAGCAGTGAGAACATGTTGTTCTCCCCAGCAATTCCAGAGTGATGGAGTCCATCCATCCTTCCTTTATGTGGAAGCTGAAAGATACCCTCAAACCAGGCTGCACTGGGGAAGAAAACACCACCAGACTGGGTGTACAAACAACTGTTCACCAAGGTGGGGAGGAAAAAGTGTCCCAAAGGCTGGCAGCAGTCCCACTGTCCCACTGTCCTTTGTTTTCCTGTCACTTTACTGCAGCACCAGGATCTACAAAGCCACAGTGGCTTGCAGGAAAAATAACCTGGAAAAAAGAAGCATCCTGATAATGCCAGGGAACACGTGGGCAGGAGGAAGCAGCCAAGGTAGCAGGGGCTAAGAGTTGTCCGAATAAGCTCTTTAGAGAAAATCGTCATCTGTTCCAGCCCCAAACCCTGCAAGTTTAGGAAGTAGAGATGTTCAAGCAGGCCCTGAGTGCTGGTGTGGTGAACGTGGCACAGAGGCTCCAGTCCTTGGAGAATCCATGCTGCCAAAATCTCCCTGCATGAGGATCCCCACCAAGGGCTCCCTTGGAGCAGGAGTTCCCCCTTTCCTCTGCAAGTTTCCTCAGCAGGAAATTCCTATGAACAGGAGTGCCCAGCAGTTAATTTGGGATAGGGTTTCTCAATAAATAAGGCTTATAACTTCAAATACAGAGACAGGGATTCGAGTGTGATTTTTTGGCTGTGGGGCAGAGCAGAGGCCTCAGTGGTGCTGCCACTGCAGGACTCCAGAGTGTGCTCAGCCTTTAGGAAACAACAGAGAATCCATCCAGGTGAATAGCATGCCCAGCAGGGAAGGAAATACCCCTTTCTCTCCTGAGCCCATCACAGGAGGAAGCTGCACAAAAAGCTCTTTTCACACAGAACCCTGTCCCTAAGGTCTCTCTGCACCCCCTGCGTGGCTGAGGGCACCGACACTCCCGGTGCCGTCAGCAGCCCCTGGTGTGGCTTGTGAAAATTTGCTTTATCATGCGTAAAAACACGATGTGATATTTCAGCCCTCTTCACACAATGTCCCGATAACAGGGACTGGGAACAGGGCAGCGTTCCTGTAATCTCAGCTGGCCCCAGCTTTTGCTGCATTCAGGGAGAGATTTGCCCCCAGCCAGGGGGGCAGGGGCCAGGCTTTGACCTCTGGCTAACGAAATGAGGATAAGCCTTGGCCTGGCACCTGCATTCTGAGCATGTGAGAGGTAAATCTTTCCTTTCCCTGGCAGTGCCGCCGTGTTTCCTTCCTCGGCTCCCTGATAAAGGCTGGCTCAGGCTGCCATCCAGCCGGAGAGGCTCCCCTTGAGCTCCACGTGCTCTGGGTGAGATCCACACTCAACCCCGAGGGCCAGCGGGAGTTTCGAGTCTTTTCAGCAACACCTTTACCCTGTGTGTCTCTTCCTGGAGCTCCAGGGATGGATTTTTGAGCACTGTCAAGTGTTCCTTTCACATGCATCCACATTTCTGATGCCGCTAAAAGTCTGGTGCTCATTTGAAGTGCTGAGAGCTCTATGGAAATGCCTTTCCAAAAGGAGTCAGGAGGTCAGCCAAGCACCCCAAGGACAGTTGTTCCCAACACAACAGCTACAGACAGCGCTGAGGAGTGAAAGGCCAAAATATCCACTGGAAGCTGGAGTGTTGTCACACCCTGGGAAGGGATGTTTCCACTGGGGGGCTGGGAATGTGAAGTTCTCTTGTTATATCCCTCCGATCCAGGGTAAGGAAAGCTCTGTAAAGTGTGAAATGGGGATAAATCACATTTACAGTTTGCAGGAGACATGGGGTACATGTTTAGAGACTCATTATCTCCACACAGCTGGATCTGTCCCCTTGCTGGCAGTGGAAGTGGCGTGGGGTCAGGGATAGCACAGGGAGGTACGGAAAGGTAGTAGCAGATTAAATGCTGTCAGCCACCCTACACACTCCTGCTCACCCAGATCTTGAGCCCCACTGGTGATGGCAAGCAGGATGGCTTTAAAAAATAAAATTGCAGCTGAGCCTTTGCTCCCTTTGTCAGCTGTTGAGAAATCAGAGGCAGGGAGAGCAGTGGGGACAAAGCTCCCTCACATCCCACCCCAACCTTGGAGCTTGGGCATGGTTTGCACCCACGGTGGTGCCCAGCAGGGCTCAGGCTCCTCTTTGCTTCCCCTGCTTGACCTCCCCATCCTTGCTGAGCTTTAGGACCAGAGCAAGGAGCCCTTGGCCCATGGTCCTGCACCAGGATCCTGCACCCTGCAGAGCCTGGGACAGAGTCTGCACCTGAGTGCTCAGCTCAAACCAAACTGATTCCCCTGTCTGTCCCACTGAAGGTCAGGCCATTGAGTTGCAGATTTTTGCTTTTCCAAAAGGCACAGAAGTGATGTAACCTATGAAAATGTCTGCATATGAAGCAGAGCCAGACCAAGACTCGGAGGCCCTGAGTTGCATTTTACAGTAAATATATTTGTGATAATAACTTGATCATCAGGCTTCACCCTTCCTTTTAGTAACTTTGGGCTGAGGGTTTGGGGCCAGAAGTGTTGGCACCTGTGGCGAAGACAGTGGTTTCATCCCATGGGAAGAATGATGCAGGAGCAGGATGGTTGTTGACAGGAGAGCAGCTGGGAGTGGGCAATTCATCATTCCCAGCAGTTTTATTGTGTCCCAGTGGCTCCCAGTCCCTCGGAGGCTGCTGTGTTCCAGCAGCAAGGCCCAGCTGAGCCAACTCTGTCCAGAGGGTGACAGAGCTGGGTTAATGCAGCTCTGGGGAGCTCGCTGAGCCCTTGTCTGAATCCTCTGCCTGCCCTGGAGCTCATTAGTGCTGTGCCCTGAGCAGTGTCAGGGCTGGTGAGGGGCAGCCCCGCCAAGCGTGGCCTGCTCTGCTCCCCTGCCATTAACTCCCTGCTGATTATCTCCAACACACTAATTAGGGCCCGCAGAGGAAGCACAAGACACACAGTCAATATTATTGGGATATATTTGCAGCTGGTGTAAATTGTCAATGGGCAGAGAAGAAGAAATCCCAAGGGAAAAGGAGGGAGCTCAGGGGAGAAAGCAGCTGCTTTCCCTGCCAGAAGAATGTCAAAATTGGTGCAAAGACCCAAGGAATATTTAGGATTGTAGACTGTTATTTGCATAATGGTGCTATTTTATGTCTGTCTCAGCAGCAACTGACTGCTGTAAGTCAAAAATGAATAATTTCAACCCTTTTCAACCTCTGCATCAGCTCGTGGATCTCCAGTGAGTGTGGGCTCATGCTCCTGTGGATGCCTGTTTTAACCCATGGGGATTCAGTGCAGACCAGGTGAGGAGCACAGTGAGCAAAACCTGCTGAACCCAGTCCCAGGGATTGCAGAAATGGTACCAGGGCTCACTTTCCCTACAGTTCATTTGGTCTGCTTCCAGTTCAGCTGGATCAGAGGTCAGCCTGGAGGCTTCTCTGGGCTGAGCTAGGCAGCTAAAATCAGGGAATAATGGACTGGTTTGTGTTGGAAGGGACTCAAAGCTCATCCAGTCCCACCCTTGCCATGGGCAAGGACACCTTCCACTGTCCCAGGCTGCTCCAAGCCCCTGACACTTCCAAGGATCCAGGGGCAGCCACAGCTTCTCTGGGCACCCTGTACCAGGGCCTGCCCACCCTCACAGGGCATAATTCCTTCCCTATATCTAATCTAAATTTATTTAACCGAAACTAATTTAAAGCCGAATTTCATAAATACCGTAAAATCTGGCAATGATGAAAGCAGACAGAGCTCGATCAGCGTTGCAGTTTTGCTCTCCCAAAGATTTGCATCTCCACTGTGCCCGACCAGGCAGGGGTGACAGCTCAGGAAATGGATTCCACCAAATCTGACAACTGATGGGAACTGCTCTAATCACTGGCAGATAAGGAGTTGCTACAGCAAAGCCAACATAAACCTGAGCTCCCTGGCAGGCTGGGCTGTTGTTTAGCTGCTGTTGCTAGCCAGCTACTGTACCTGATTGCAGAGACCACCCTGCGCCTAAACCTTCTCACTTAACTCGACACATTCATTTTCAACACCATGTGAAGCTGCCAGCCTGGACAGGCTCAGTCACACAGAGCTGAAGGACATTGTCTCGGGAGCTCAAAAGCTGCAGCGAGCATCCCTCAGCCTAAAGTCACCACAGGCACGACTGGCAGCAGCTCCTGCAGAATAGTTATGTTAATATTGAATGAATGCTACTGCAGCTGCCCAGCCAAACTAAAAAACAGCGTGGTCTTTGTTGGTCATCACAGAAAACAAAATGTTTGGAGATATGGAACAAGCCAACAGCCTCCTGTTCAGGAAGCATTGCTCTGTGTTACGGAAACCCATTCCTCTCATATAATTTCCTTTATTGCAGCCTTGTTGATGGCTTTTATCCCTTCTATTTCCTGTCTTTACTTAAAAAATACAATCAAAAGTCTTGCTAAGACCTTGAAATACTGAGCAGGAGGTGGATCAGTTTGTGCTGGGAACAGAATCACAGCAAACATATTCTCAGGGCCAGAGACACCTGGGTGCTTCCTGAGTCACACCAGGGCTTAGCCCCAAACCTTTTTCCACCAGGAGAATCACATCTGCATGGGTCAGTACAGGGAAAAAACCACAGAATTTCTCCTTTTAATGTCAAAGCAGGAGTTTAGAGTAAGAGAAGGGGTCAGATTTTCTGGCTGTTTTCTGCTTTCTGAGACACAGCACCTCCCTGGCTGCCCTGCATCCCTGACATTGCCTGGGCTAGAAACACCCAGCTGTGGCCAAAGGCCTGGTTCTAGCAATAATACCCAACACTAATACACTACACATCATAAACCTCTTCTTCCAAGGAGTGCTGATAAGAATTTCCATTTTTAGTCGAGGGCAAATGAACCATTTAGCCTTTATTTGTTGCTGCTGCACTTGAAGAGGGAGCAGAAGCTAATTTTTTAACTTTTCCTGTAAATAATGCATTAATGAAGACAGATGGGTCAGCAACATAAACAAAAGCTCTATCTCAAGCTGGTTTTGTTCTGGTTTTGTTTCCCAATATAGTAAGCAAACCACCACCACCCCAGTTCCCATCCTATTAACAGTGTTTGCACTCCAAATGTTGAACTGGGTTATAAGGAAGTTTAAATTAACACTGGGCTGTAGTTTTTCAAATGTTTGAAGCAGATGTTCAAGTGCCATGAAATCTTCCTGGTTGGTTGGGGTTTTTTGTTGTTGTTGGGGTTTTTTTTTGGTGGTTGTTTTTTTGTTTTGTTTTGTTTTTTTTTTTCCCTTCCTAAAATCCCAGTAGATTTTGCAGGGCTTTGGCTCAGTGTGTGTCACAGAAAATCCTAAACTGCACCTCTCATCGTGCTGTGGATAACCGAGGCACCAAACTGCCTGGGGCTGTCCAAAATCCCATGTTCCTTTGGTAATTCTGCACTGCTGCGAGTTCTGGTTTGCTTTGCTCTCTGAGCAGTCTCAGAAGGGCAGTGCAGTAATTTTGGGGAGGAGAGATTTGGAACAGACAGGTTCTGGCTTCTGCTTTGGATGATTTTTCCTAAGTGAGCTCAGTTTTGGGGAGGTTCATCTCATGCCTTTAGCTCCAGAGGTGCTGCTCACCTGTCAGGGCATAGAGACCTTGGAAATAGATGTGCCCATAATCTTGAGGAACACATTTCTTTCCCCCAAAGACTGGCATTTGGGCACCCACAAATGGGATGGGCATGAGCCAGCACAGGCAGTGCCAGGGAGAGGGGTGCCCTGCTCTCCTGGCTGAACAGGTCCCTGTGACCAGGTTCTCAGACCACCCCAAAGAGCCCAGAGCAAGGGCAGAGCCAGGAACACCACGCTGAGCTGTCAGGTTTGGCACTCAGAAAGTTGGGAATCTGTATCCTCAGCCAGCTCCACGGGGTACTGCAGAGTGAGCCTGGACTCTGGGGTCACAGCCCAGGGAGGGATAACGCAGGGAGGCTTTGGGGAGAAACCTATTTGAGGAATTGTAGCCCACGTGCAGAGAGCTCAGAGATATGGATCCTTTAGGGGAACCTCATCCTTCCAAGTGCTTGGTGAAATCTGGCCTGGGTGCTGAGTGTTGGCTCAGGAGACACAGCTGTCACCATTCTTGCACAGGCCCAGGAGTGTGGAGGATGTCTTGAAGTTCATGCTCTTCTGTAGTCTCTGTGTGTGTGGATTTCAGAGCAGCAATCCAAGACCAAAACTCTTCCCTCAGCTCCCTCGCTGACCTGCTCTCCGGGCTCTTCCTCTCTGGGATCATTTGTTTTGCTCCCACCCCTTTGCCTGTTCCTTCCTGTTTAGCCTGAAAGCACTGCCTGGAACTTTATATAGCATCCAGCAAAAAAGGGGCTCCACAGCTGCTCACAATTTCTTATACATGTTCAACTAGAAACAGATGAAAGCAAAAATCCTACTGATGCTGATGATTTCAGTTTGATAGGGTTGTTTTAGTTGCTTACAATAATTCAGAGATGGATGGGTGGATGGGTGGATGGATGGATGGATGGGTGGATGGGTGGATGGGTGGATGGATGGATGGATGGGTGGATGGGTGGATGGATGGATGGATGGATGGATGGATGGATGGATGGATGGATGGGTGGGTGGATGGATGGATGGGTGGATGGGTGGATGGATGGATGGATGGATGGATGGATGGATGGATGGGTGGATGGATGGATGGATGGATGGATGGATGGATGGATGGGTGGATGGATGGATGGATGGGTGGATGGGTGGATGGATGGATGGATGGATGGATGGATACTTCCACAATTAAGCCATATTTTCCCAAACCTTTCTAAAATTAAGATGGAATTAAAGATTTAAGTCAAACATCTGCTAATATGTTGAGATAAAATAGATCAGAAATGAAAGGAGAAGCAATGCACACCAGAATTTAATGTGATAAATAAAGTCTTTTAGAAACAGAAGTCACAGTACTAATGTGGATGGATGGATGGATGGATGGATGGATGGATGGAAGGAGTGTAGAAACAAAGAGAACAAAAGCATGCAGTGGAGTATTTTTTGCAGGGACTCCTGGGACTCCCAGCTTGGCAGCCCTGGCTCTTGTCACACCCTCATCCTGTTATTTGTGAGTGTTGTGTCTATTTGGACAGGGACTTTAAAGCCAAGCATTTCTGAACTTGCAGAAACAGCCTTGATTTGCTGCTTGGGGAAAGATCTTTAATAAATAACTGCCCCCCCGCTTTTCTGATCTCTGCCATTGAAGTGCGTGAACATCCGAGAAATGTCTTTGCATGCTTATGTTGAAAGTAAGGGCAAACGGAGGATTTTGCTCATAAAGCAGCTGTGGGGTCCTGACAGACACCTCAGATAAATGAAACACCATTCCCAGGAGTTCTGGTCTCAGGTGCAGCTGAAGGATTCAAGAGATGCTTAGTTTTCTCCCAGAACAGCACGAGACAAAGCTTTACTTCTTTCACCACAAACTCTGGCTGAAATCCTCCTCAATCAACAGGACAGTCCTCATTTCTTTATAAAGAGAAGTTATATCACAGACTGGCTGCCCCCTAATTCTGCAGGAAGACTAAATTGGTATTTATTGACAATTTTACTGAACTTGTAGAAGTTCACACATGCAGCTGATAAAATGATAAAACACATAATTGCCTGTGTTTGCTGTGTACCAGAACAGGCCACAGACTCTGCTCTGCTCCAGCAAATCTCTGACAGACAGAGACAGAGAGTGAATCTCTGACAGACACAGAGTGCAGGCACTGCTCTGCTTTGGAATGTGGTCACTTGAGAATTTACAGTGAGAATTCATACATTTATGGGTGATTGCAGTGGGTTATTTATTGTTTTTAAGGCACAGCTTTCCCTGCAGCCTGTTCAGAGACATTGGTGCTGTCAGGGAAGGACGGGGAGAAAGGCAGGGAGGGCAGACCTCTGCCTCGGGACTGCCTGCAGAAATGACATGATAAAAGCAAATGTCGGATTATCTCCCTAATGCTGGATTATCACTCCTAACAAGGTGAATGGTTTGTCTTGGCAAATGGCTTCATAAGAATCGTGGATAGTTTTGAAAGGGTCTGTGTGGTCACACTTCAACCGTTGGCTGCTGCAGCTGATGTCAGCAGAGCAAATGTCACACCTCTCCCAAATTCCTCCAACGTGCCATGAGCCACGGGCTCTGATTGCAGAGTGGCTTGGGGGAAAGGTCTGTCAGGGGTGTCAGTCACTCACTGGGTGAGGAATAAAGCAATATCACAGCCCAGTGTGCAGGCCAGTATCTGGAGACTGCATAACTCTACACAACTGAGCACTTCAAGCTGTGATACCCCTGCAAGAGGAGTTGTAAATTGGATGAGACCATACTCCAGAACTCCACTGAAATCACTGCAGTGAGGGAGCAGCTCTGCAAGTGAGGGGGTAACTGAGCCATGTGGAATTTACAAGTATCCAAGGGAGGAAAAAGAAGTCAGCAACATTCTCTGTGCCACACAACTCAACAGAGAGATTCCATTTAAAATAGGATTACAAGGTTTTATCCAAGTGGGATTACACACAAGCACAAAAATAAAATATTCTGTATTCTACATTATGTTACAAAGGCAGGCTGTCAATAAATAGGTCAATAAATTATGGGAAGCATGGAAGAGTATGTGTGAAAATGGGTGAAATTGAGTTTAGTTGGTGTGTGATAAAGTCTTTGGTGTTCATTCCCATGAAGTGTTGGAGTGATTCTTTCAAAGAGCCTTATCACTTCCAGGGAAGATTACTTTCCCTTAAAAGTGTAAAACAGATGCAGGGCCAGTACAGTAAGCTCTGGTACAGGCTAAAAGAGTCAACATCACTTACACTTTCCCAAGAATCTGACAAATTTGCAGCTTAGTATAAATAAAGTGACGGGTCTATTGTTTCTCAGCTCCAACACCTCCTTATCACTATGATTTGTTGCAGAAGAGTGGTGGAAACATGGCATGTGACTCCATCTGTAGGGTCTGGGGGGAGAAATATCCCTGTGAATCGACAATTCAGCACTTACAGAAAGGGAAGATGCTCATGTCCCACTGGCATGAAGGGCTCTGCTGTTCTGCCTGGCACTGCTGGGCCATTCGAGTCAGATTATGCAGCTGCATCTCATGGGATTTACTGACTGGGAACGGGGACTGGTTCTCAGCTGGTAGAAATTTCAAGGACAATTTTAGCTGGTACAGTTCCAAGGTTTCAGGAAATTTATTGCACTTCCTTCTGCCACCTAAAGCTCTGGCCCTTGAGAGCAAGCCCACGGCTGCTGCAGCAAAGCCAGAACTGCCTCAGAGTGATTTTGTAATAAACTTGCACAAGGGGAATTTCTTGCCTTGGCCCAGGCCTGGCACTGCTCTTGGGCCATTTGCTTTCCTAAGAAAGATGGGAAAGGGAATGGTGCCCTTCTGCTCCAGATGCCAAATAATCCCTGCCAGTTACCTTTGAATGAAACAGGGAAAGAGTAAAGAAAGTATTAAGAAAAAAGAAAAAAAAAAAACCAACACTTTGTTTGTGCCTTAGTGATTCAGGAGCTTGAGAATTATCAGGATGTAAGATCCACAGAGATAAATTAAGAAAAAAATGAGCACATAAAGACCTTTATAAAGATATTACAGAACACTGAACAATCTAGATGTGATTGCCCATCACTCACGTATCTTTAACAGCTCTGGAAAGCCCTGGAGATGCCAATCAACATTGATAAAGTACAAAAATATGCCTTTATTTCCATGAATTTGGATGTGCCCTTTTGGCATCAAGAGCCCTCCCAAACAATCCAGTGATCAGCTCCATGCCCTGACAGGAAGAGAGACTCGGTCGCAATCTGGACAGTGAAGAGCAGCGAGAAGGAAGCAATGGAACAAAATATACAATCCCTACACCACGTGCCCATTCCCTGTGACAGGAAACACAATTATCTGTACAGGCCTCATTAAATAACCTCATTAAATAGCAAATCCCAAATGTACAAATTTACAGACTGAATCATTAAATACTCCCCCTGTGCCCTCCCCACGCGTGCATTCCCTCCTACTATCTGCAGCCACACTCTGACACCACCATGCCCTCGTACTTGAACTTGTAGGTGACCACCCCTGCATCCAAGTAGAGGATAGAGATGGGGTCGAGTTTGGTGGGCACGCAGCAGGCCTTGGAGGCTTTCTGGGGGTTCTTCAGGTGCACCAAAGTCTTGACTATGGCGTGTTTGGTTGGTGTGACATGCTCTGTCAAAGGGTAGGCGCACACCCCGTGGCACTCGTAAGCTTCATACCCCGCCGGGGCAATGATCCAGGAGTCCCAGCCAATCTCCTTGAAGTCGATGTAGAGAGGAGTCTTTTTGCAGTAGTTGCCTTTGGCGTTCCTCCGGATCCGAGCGGTGGAGTCGTAAATGATGTTGGAGCGCATCTGGAGCAGCGCCTCCTCCCCGGGCTGGTCGTGGAAATTGCCAACCTCCAGGTCCTCCAGATCCAGGAGCTGCTCGTGGTCTATCATCTCGTTCAGCTCTTCCTTCTCCTCCTTTTTGTCATTGCTTTGGTCATCAGAGTACACAACCAGCAGGGGCACATGCTTGGCCTCAGAGTTGATGTCGATATCGAGTTTCCCTTCCCCGTTCTGCTCCTCCCCTTCCCTGCTCTCGATGTGAACTTCCAGCCGGTGCGTGGTCAGCCCTGCCCTGCGCCAGCGCCGGATGGCCTCCGTCACCTCGAAGCTCTCCCACTCGCTGCTCGTGCCGTAGATGTGCCTGGAGGCCAGGGCCACCATCTTCCTCTCTTCCCCAGCCCCCACATGGATGTTCTCCAGCACTTCGAAAATGGTGACCTTCCGGTCAAGCCCTTCATAGAGCCTCTGGTCCCGCTCCACCAGCGTGTAGAGCCTCAGCTCTGCCATGGTGATTTCCTCATGATGAGGGATGGAAACATTGAACAGCAGCGGGTATTTCCGAGTTCCCGTAACGCCAATAGGGTGGGAATCCAAGTCTGGAAAGGACAAAAGTCAAATGTTTTAGAAGAATCTATACATCCAGAAACACACCAACTGAGGGTCATCCAGCATGCTGGGTTTCACCTGGACAGCTCCATGAAAATGGAGCACTTCCCACAGCTGTACTTGGAAAAAGGGCCAAGGTTATTTTAGATGTGTAAGGATGACAAGGTCCCAGACATGCTACAGACCTGGATTTAGTGATCCTCCTTCTGTCCCCAGGCTTTCCAGGGACTTCCTCACAACTGGAAGGTTTACATATTAAAAATGTGTTGCCTAATATTGACATAAAATCACTTCTAGGTTGCTGCACAACAACTACTTAATAAACAAGGGAAAACATTCATTGGTGCAGGAAGGCTGAAGGATGTGGCACTGGAGCCAACATGAAATGGGCAACATATCATAATCTGCAAACACAAGAAATGTGTGAGCTGTAGTGTTCCTCTGCTAGCAGAAATTCCCTGCTGCTCAAACACCCCTCAGACATGGAAAGGGCCAAGCACTAGGAGAGCTTTGGAAGATGTTTTACATCAGGAAGAGCAGGCGGTGACATCAGCGTGATCTGGCAGCCACAGTAACCCTGCTGCAGACCGTGTGGGCTTTGGGTGAGCAACCAGCTGCAATCAGCCAGGCCCCCTGGGCACCTTCAGTAATTGAAAAGGTGAGAAGGACAATGTCTGGTGTCACCTGGGCTGCCTGTCCCAGCTGCACTGCTGGTGTCTGCATAGCAACATTCATTTCTTCCCACAGAGCAGGATCTGCTCACAAAGGTGTGTTTGCTGCCTCCTTGCAAGCCAGAAGGCAGATTAGGACACAAAGGCTGTAACTGTAATTAATGCAAAGGCAAACTGTGTGTAATTAACCTATTACTCCTTTCATCTGTGCCTTCCCCAATTTTTCTGTGTTTGTAGAAAAATTCTACTGATAAAGCCACAAGGTCTGGCCATGTTCCTCCAGTGCACTTAGGCAAGCCATAAACTTCAGCATGTGACTTGTGCTGTTTAACTCCAGTTTGGAGGCTTTGAGGCACCTGCCTTTTTTTTTTTTAAAATTTTAATTTTGCATTTTTATCTCTTCACAAATGAAAAAAAAAAAAGGGGGGGATTCTGCTTCCATTTCCCTGTCAGTTGGTAAAGGTGGGAGCAGGACCTGCTGTGCAGAGCCACGGTAGGAGCAGACCCTGAGCACCTCTCATACAGCCAGGATGTGACTCTGTTCTTCAGCTGGAAAGTCCATAACGTGCCAGACCTCCTGCTGTTTCCAGTACATACCTGGGAGGGTTGGGAAGGGAGATTTGGAGTCCATAGAAAAAGAAGAAATTCCCTTAAAACTTTATTTCAAGTATTAAGCACTGATTACAACCCCACTTACAACTAAACTGTTATGGTCCATGGGTTAAAACAAAGAGCTAATTCCAGCCATATCACCTGTTATATTTCTATAATAAAGGATTTAATGGATAATAATGGGATTACTGCCAGTTTTCAGCAGGCAGGTGAACAAAACAATTCCATGGTCTGTTTCTCCTGTCCTCATTGTAAGCAATTAATTTCTCTATCAAAAGAGCTCTTTAGAATTAAAGGGATGGTTCTTAATTATCCACACCTCAAGGACATATGAAAAACATGAATTGCACAGTCCTTAAACTGCATGTATTTGTGAAGCTGTGTTCCCATCAGGAGTCTCGCTTTGCATCTTGCTGATTTGGATTGGAAGGGGTGAGAGAAAATCTGAAATGGCAGAAATTTAAGGCGAGCTTTCCCCATTTGATGCAGAACTTCTGCATGAGGCACAGCAGGACAGTACAGAGCTGCCAAGGCCGCCTGGCAAAGGTCAGTCTGTGCCATTTTGGTGCAGCAAAACTGAATTTTTGCAGGTGGAATATTTCAGATTTGCATCACTAAACCACAGGGTGTTTTATGCTTTACCACACTGTACTTGGCAATCTTTGTCCCATTATTTATTTTTCAAATAGAACAAAATGAGAACAATACCTCCCCCGTGTGTGCCTTCACTCCTGCTGCTGAGCAGAGACAGGCACAACAAAGTGAGCAACCGGCCACCACTGCCTGCAACTGGTTTGCCACCAAGCCTCCAATAAATTTCTCCGCACTGGAGAAAAGGAGATGTAAGGAAACTTTAAACCACAGTGCAGAGTCTCTTCACACCAGAAACCCACTGCTGGTGAAGGGTGCCTGAGCCTGGCAGGAGATGGGAGCAGAACAGAGCTTTGGGATTCACTCCTGGCATCTCACTGCCCTGCAAAACTCAAGTGACTTCCACTCAGCCTCTCCTCACAGCTCATCATTTTGAAACTCCAAATGCTGAGGAAAAAGCAATAACGTCTTTAACTTCACTAATTAAACAAACAGAGCATGAGAGAGACCCCGTGGCAGCTTGAACAGCCATATATACCCAGTCCCTGGATAACTGAACATGAATCAAAGCACTTGCATTTGCCACATGGATTGATGGGTACTTGGAATTGCTTATTTGAAAAACATTTCTGCACAAAACATGTTGGTGTAAAAAGGTATTGACAAATTATTGAATGTTAGTGCTCAGCATTATCTCATCCTCATTGAACTGAGGGAATGTGGAAGGAAAAACAGAGGAAAAAAGAGAGGAAAATGGCACAAGGGCATTTGCTCAGTAGGTTGGAGCAGGGTGTTAATAATGCCAAGGTTATGTCTTTGATCCCTATGTGGGCCATTCACTTGAGAGTTGGATTTGATGATCCCTGTGGGTCCCTTTCAACACAGAATATTCTGTGATAATTAGGTTTCTTCACGTTTTGTTTGGTTGTTTTTATTAGGCTATTATCTGGTACTCCAAAGTAAAACCTATTTGTTATCCAAAATTCCTCTTCAGTTATTTTTGTTTATTTTCTGGACTGTGCGCTGATGCTAAAGGAAAAAAAAAATTACAAATGCCACAGGGATCAACAGTGAGAAGGCATTAACAGAAAGCTGTACTTGGTTAAGCTCACAATTTTAAAATATTACACTTAAAAATACACTTTGAACAGTGTGGAAAAATGAGTCTTGCCTTAATTTCAAATATTACTTAGCATATCCATTTAAAAAATCAATCAACTGATTACACATGATGTGTGTCACTATGGGGATAAAGATATCGATGTAGTGAAATTACACTTGGTGCTGCCCCAGCATTAAAGACACATCTTTCCCCCAAACCCTACAGTCTCCAGAGCAAAGGACAAGGACTCGCTCACCAGAGCTGGAGTCTGGGCAGCCTTGCCACAGCTGCTGATTTCCAAGGCCATCCTCACCAAAAGGCCTTTTCCCCAGCACGCTTCATGCTCTACACTTGGTCAGGACATTTCACACTGGCTCTAAAGACGCTCCTTTCTCTCCACTTCTCCCAGAGATGAGTAGCTCTTACCTTCATTTTTGAAGCTCCTGATGATGTTTGCAGAAGGCATCGATGTCCTGTCTGTGGCAAACCTGTTGTAGAGCTCTAGCATGTACTCTGGTGGGTCCACCTTGGCTGACTCATGCAGGGGGATGTCAGAGAGGTTCAACGTTTTCAAAAACTCATTTTTCATGTTTTGGAGCAGCGTGTTGAAATCAACCCCATCTTGCTCAGAGAGGATCTCATCAAAAAGAGGCACGTCTTCCTCGAGGGAAGAGTGCTCCAAGCTCAGGATGGGACTGCAGGCTGTAAGGTGAATCAGGAGGGAGAGGACAGCCCAGAGCTGGAGGACAACAGAATCCATGGCTTCACCTACGCCTCCAACCGCGCTCAACGAGCTCTGGCTCTCGTGTGGGCTCAGTGGCCGTTTTATTCGCTGGGTTGTGTGCGGCTTGTGTCACAGAGGGATGACAAGTTTGGAAACTCTTGTCTTGAAACTTGTGATCCGTCCTGTCTGTCTGCCCCTTCCCCCTCCCCAAAACCAGGTCTCGGTAATTGGATCTCGCTCTCCTCTATGGCTGCCTTGTCTCTCTTATCTCAGCCAGTGGAAGCTGCTCACCAGATTTGTTGCTATCTCACCATCCCCTCTCCGTTAATGAGCGTTTTGTAAACATTCTGCATAGGACTCTCAGAGATAGGACAAGTTTCTCCTCAGAGAGGAACTGCCCTTCCTTTCTCCCTCCCGGTAGCTGACTTTGCCTGCTGTACATGAACCGTTTCCATCTGCGCGGATTTCAGGTGAATGCATAAGCTCCAAAGAGCCTCTCTCCAAATGCACTCATTTCACACCAAGGGCAAACAACAGCTCCCTCTGCCCTTTTCAAAACTATTTTAGAGTCAGGTCTTTACATTAAAGTTAAAAACGATTTTCTTTGGGAAAAATTCCGTTCTTCTATACTTGTGCAGTGCAAAGCCCAGGAGAAGAGCTCTTGGTGCTACCACAGCACACAGTCACCAGGCCCTGGATGCAGAGGAGAAGAGCTCAGGGTGAGCAAGCACATCCTCCACGGAGCAGGGAGTTGGACTTGGTGGTCCTGCTGGGTCGCTTCCAACTTGAGGTATTCCATGATTCCATGACTGGAGCATTCAAAAAATCTTTATTTCATTCATCTTTCATATGCGACTTGGCAAATCACGGTTATACTTGATTTAGTCACAGCACTGCTAAATAAAAAATTACTAAAAAACCACAAAGGCCAACAGGTGACTGTGATTTCAGGTTCTCATCAGTTCAAGCAGCTCAGGGATACAGCGTGGAGAATACAGAAATGACTTTGCAAAGACGTGCTAAAATTAATGGTGCTTTTTGCATTAGTGTGCAAATTTCAACAAAATGAGAGCAGTGTGCAGGCAAAAATTGTCCTGGTTCATAGATAACATTGTCCACTTAAATCTCCCTGTTCTCCACAGACTTTCTGAAGTGCTGTTGTTTTGGAAGTGTGGCCAGAGCTCAGTGCCTGTCCCTGAGGGGTTCAGCACTCAAGATAAAGAGGCATTTCTGCTTCTGCTGCAGAGCTTTTCCTTGCAAGTGCTAAGAACTTTACGCAAGGGCCAAACCACTGACCTGCCGGGTTTTCTGCTTTTTGTCTAGGCACATCCATTGATTTGCTGCCTCATCTCTGCAATTTTCTTAGTTTGTCATTTGCCCAAATCTGTCACAAACAGCCACAACAATGAGAACCATGCTCAAGACATGCCTGTTTTAAATTAATCCTCTATGCTTTTAATTAAATATCAATATTTTTGTGAAAATCATGTGCAGTGTGCTGTCATGGAGCCAGACACTGACATGGCATTTTAACCTCATTTTATTCAACTTTTCTTCTTCTGAACATGGGAAACCTGATGCTGGAGGAAAAGTGTGCTATCAAGGTCCCTGTTATTGCTACACCACATTAGAAGTAGATATTTGAGCTTAGCAAGATTAATTTAGGCCTCACTGTGGAGTTCATGGCTATCTATAAATCCTCTACAGCTTTATCAAAGACTGATCTGTGGATATTGTGGCTTTCCAGAGCTGAGCACAGAAATCTTGGAGAAATCTTGGAGCAATTTGAGTCACTTCTGTTAATTAAGAGAAAAGTGCTGTCTTCTTTTTGTTGATGATTCATCACCAAATTAAGGTCTTTACTTCCACAGGAAGTGAGGTTAACATCAAAACCCCTGAGAATTGGCTTAGCCTTAACTCTTTGATGCAGCGCAGCACTGAGTCCTGTAAAGGAAAGTCTTTGGGGCTGTTTGTCACAACCAGTGATGCAGGACATTTGTCATGAGGGTGATAATGCCTCCAGAGTGTTTCCTTTTTTAATGCTTCAATATTCATTCCAAAAATGCATTGATGTGCACACACACACACACACATATATATATATATATATATATACACATACACAGATATTATTCAGTTACAGAGATAAGCACATGGTAAGCACTGCTGCTTGCTGCACTGGGATCTGTGGAACTCCTTTCAAAGGGATGAGGGTTTTCCGTGACATTCAGGGCTGAAGGTTTTGACTTTAAAAGGATTTCTCCAGCATTTGTGTCACTCAGAGTTTTTTAGTTGAGTTTCCTCTCTCACTATGAACACATTAAGTAGTTTGGGGTCTGCAACTGGCCCTTGATCAGAGACTGAGTGAAATTCTCTCTGTTACTCTCTTGATGCAGATGAGGAGTTCCAGAGCCAGAGGAGCTTTTCTAGGTTTGCTCCCTTTCTCTATGAACCAAGGCTCAGCCTGTTGTGTAGCCCTGGATCTCTGGGTGCCAACACTGAGCAGCATCACTTCAGCTCCTCTGGGTGTACTGGGAGCAGCACAGGGGCTGGGCTGGGACCTCTCTGAGCCCTGCTCAGCCCAGACACGTTTGTTCAGAACCTGTCATTTCCCATCCTGCAGCTGTTACTGTGTAAAGCAAAACGCAGTTGTGAGCACAGGGCTCTGACATCCATTTCCTCACCCACAAGTGTCATCTTCCCTCAGTGGCTCATTAGGAACACAATTACTGCTCAGACATTCCAAGTGTTTTTGCATTTCCGCTCTGGTTTTGATAAGTCCTTGAACAATGGCAGAGTGCAGGGGTTGTACCCAAAGCAGCTGGTGCTGAGTTTCCTGACTTATTCCATGTAGACCCTGCTGGGGAATTGCCAGACAAGGAATATCCAGAGAGCACATCTAATACAAAAGCAGCTTCCTGTTTCCTTAGGCTGCAGGCTGATGGTTTTAACACACTGATATTATTTTTTCTGAATTGTTTTGTGTAACAGAAGGACTTTATTTCATATCACCAAAATGGTTTGTTCTTCTTTTCCCCCATATGCATTGCAATTTACACACACAATAAGTATCCTAGAGAGAAATTGCTTTCAAAAAATCAATGCTGACTAGATGACCTGAGGTAGCCGGAGAGAGAACATTAATAAGCATCACAGTTTAACCATGATTCAAACTGTAGCATCAGCAATGACCCCGTTTCATCAGCAGTGGGTGGTTCATTGGGCAGCCTGGGTTACAGAAAGGTGTCCTGGCCCTCACTCTGAGGGAGCTGGTGTTCATGCTCCAGTTAATTGGCATTTGTGTGTGGGAACACGAGGCTGCTGCGAGCCCAGGGCTCTGCAGTGACCCTGGCAGTGCTGGGGAGCAGCCCCTGGCACTCCCTGAGCACCAAGTGATCCCTCCTCACCTTCCTGCTGAATCTGCTGGTGGTGGAGAGGCACCATGGGCTGGACAGGATCCCTTCCTCTGCCGTGGGAAGAACTGGAGCAGAAAATCAGCCCAGAGAGCAGAGAGGCCCTTCCTGCCCCCAGTGCTCTGCAGAGAGAGCAGGAACAGTTGAGGGTCTGCAGCTGTTCCTGGGAACTCCTCCCTTGTCCAGAGGGTCCATCCTGAAGATTGTGGGGCTCCAAAATAGGCTCTAATCTCAGGCACCCTGCATCTTCCTCCCAGCTGATGCCTTCAGAGCTCCTTCTGCCAAGAGGCAGCAGAAGAGCCAGGTGGGAGCAGGAATGGGGGGGGGGGCAGGAATGTGGGGGCAGGAGTGATGCTGAAGGCTGGGAAGAGAGGCAGGGCTGTCCCAAGGGCCAAGGTTGTGATGCATGAGATCCAGAGGATGTGATGCTCCTCTGGGCAAGAAGGAATGGGAAGTGTTTTTGGAGCATCCTCACTCTTCCTTAGGCTGTTTTTTGGGATGGAGGAACACCTGCCCTCAGCCAGAGGTTCAGAGCAGCCTTGGAGGGAGACCCTTTCCCAGGAAAAGGTGATTAATGCTTGCTTGAGTGGCCTGGGCTTTCTAGGCATGAATAGTTCCTCAGGGGATAAAAAGTCTGCCAGTGTCATATTTATTTCCCCATCTGTAAACTCATTTGGGTTTTGTTTCAGCAGTCCAATCCTTAAAAATTTCATTATGACTTTTAAATTAGATTATTACTGCATAGTAGGCTTCTTTTAAAATGTGAGAAAATGTTTCTCTGGTCCCTTATTTTTCCCCCCAGGAATTCTGGATCAAGGCTGCTCCCTAGTCAAGGACCTCCATTAGGTCACACCATTGCAGGGAAGCAGGAGAGGGAGGCAAACGTGCTGTAGCAACCACTGCATGTGATTTGAGAATTTTCCAAAATACAGGGATGGAATTATTGCAAAAATGCCCCACAACGGTCCCTGTCAGGAGATAGCTGTAGCATGAGGTAACTGCTGGGTGTGAGATGGGAGATAAAGAGGAGTGTGACACTGACAGTGTGATGAGCTTGCAATGGAATAACTAAAATTAGTTTCCATTCCTGCATCTGCCCAAGTCCTTATTCCCGTATGCTTTGGTTCATGGCTACTCTGGATTCCCTGTCCATAAATGGGCTCTTCCCAGGGGCTCTATTCCCATTTCAAATGTCACTGGAAAATTAAAGAATGGTACTTATTGAAAGGGTGTGTGGGGAGAAACGTGGCAGTGCATTACAGGCAGTGTGATAAAAAGAATTGGGGAGAAGAAGGAAAGGGAGAAGGAAGAAGACAGAAGAAGGACAGGGAATTCCTTAAACTGAGAGACAGCAGCTCCTCCTGATCCAGGGAATTCCTTAACCTGTGTGACACCAGCTCCTCCTGACCTGGAGCACCACTGGCTTTGTGTGGGGAGGCCAAGACTTGTCTCCCTCAGCCATTCCTAGGCAAGTGAAGAGGATGGGGATTCCAAAAACCAGCAGAGCACACAGACTACCTGCACTGCTACTGGAAATTCCCTTTTCTCCCTCCTTCAATCCTGCTGAGGTGACAGAAGCTCCAGGCTCCAGGAAGGGACCCCATCCATGTGCATTTTCTCCAGAGCAACCTGGGCTGGTTCGCGGGCCAGTGGCCACTTGACAGCGCAGAGAAATGAGGAGAAGCTGGGAGATCCATGCCAGTGCAAAGCCTGAGGAACTGAAACAGAAAGAAAAGAACTGGAAAAATAACTGGACGTGGCCTTGCTGTTGGTGTCCTGTCAGTCACATGCAGCAAAGGCCCCACGAGCTCACAGCTCCCAGTGTCCTCACTCCTCCAGGTATTTGGAGGAGCTGCCACTTCCATGAATGGGCTTTGCACTCAGCTGGGAAATTTGTAGCACCCATCAAATTCACTGCCCAGCCCTGCAGTTGAAGAGAGATTCCCAGGAAAATCGTAGGTCTTTTCATGAGACAGTCACAGTCCAGCATTTAATCTGTTTTTTTTTCCCCTGCTCATTCTCAAAATGAACAAACACAGGCAATAGAAATGCACACATAATTCAAGGGGCAGGAAGTTATTTGCTTATATCATTTAGGGGGTGAGAAATGTCTCAAGATCTCTTGATTTTTCTCCCCTCCCGTGAGCTTACTACATGCCTTGGTAATTATGGATGCAGTCTCTAATAACATTAAACATTTAATACCTTTATGGTCACACAGTTTACTAATTCAGTCCTCAATTAATTCAAACCTGGTGAGACACGGTCAAAAAGAAATCAATTCCTATTTTATATCTTCACAAAGAAAGTGAGAGCAGTGCTAACGAACAGAGAGGAGCCGCTGTTTAATCCCAGGGGTTTGGACTCTGCAGGCTTATCACACTCCCTTCACAGAACAGTTTGACAGAAAAAGGTCAAGAGAAAGTTTTAATTTTACATTTTTGAAATTCTTTCTCTCATCACACAGTTATTTTGTGTTGCTTTGGTATTCATGTGGGTGTTAAATTTCAGGAAACTCTCTGAGCAGCTCTAGTGACACTGACAAAAACAAGATTGCAGAAAAAAACCTTTCAGAAACCTCCCAGACTTGTCCCCTTTCCTTGTCAGCTCCATGCCCAAGCAGGCTTTTTGAGGGGTACAATTATTTTCGTTAATCAGAGCTCCATTTAAAAGCTCTCACAGCCCTAAATGAACAAAGTTCTTGGGAATAATCACTAAATTTTGTCCTTGGGTTTGAGAACTGAGGAGTCCTGATCTTCAACAATGGGGAAAAAACAGACTCAGGTCAGCAGAAATTATTTTGTTGACAATTTTGATTAATAACATGAAATTATTTAACTGACAACTTGAGTGCTAAGCAGAGATGGAATATTTTCTGGAGTGTTAGGTGATATCTCAGCATGAGATATTAATGACTAAGTCAACAGCTTGTAATCACATCAGCAAAACATGAGGAAAAATTAGACAAGCATGTCTAATATTTGCTCTGTTTATTTAATGTTAAGGTTGGAATCAGAAAGGGAAAGCAAATTGTACATAACAGTAGAGAAGATTGATTCATTAAAAAATACTTTTTAAAGTTTAGCCTTAAAAACTCAAAGATGAAAGTGTATTACATTCTGTTTTCTGTAACTCAATGACTGGAATCATACTGGGCAAACAAAAGTCAGCAGCCTCTCTCTGCTTTGATTGCCGTGCAGCTGAACATCAAATTTTGTCTTTTCCATCCTTTTGTTTTAGGGAAACTGGCTCAAACACCTCACTAATTTCGACTTCAATTGCAGCAAAAATTACAAATATGTTCTATTCCCCTTGACCTGTCTTCTGCAACTACATTGTCTGGGATGCTCAGAGTAGCATTGGTCAGGGGTCTGGCCAGAGCTCACAGGGCAGCTGCTGAATGCTTCTCACCTGGAAAATATTATCTCTATCCAAGACAACAAACTGAAGCACTGAATCCTCTCAAAAGTTCACGAACACATTAAAATGCCTTTTTTTTTTTTTTTTTTTTTCTTGGCAGCTTTTAAAAAACGGTTGACAAGAGGCAAAGTAAATGAGAGTCCAGTGGCAACAGCTCCTGCAGATGTCTTTACAGGCAGGAAACGATTTCATCGATCCATGGCTTGATTTGTGAGGAGCTGTCACAGCAGCTGATTCAATGCCCACATCAATTCTCATTCCAGTATCAGAAAATACAAACGGATTTTAAAAAGATGTTTTCTTCTCTTTCACTGTTGCTACAAAAGGATCGACTTTATGCTATCTTTGCTTTTCTACCCAGCAAAAAATGGCAACCTGAGGTCCCCATTGAGCAAGTCTGAATCACCATTCTCTCTTGGCACACACCCTAAGAAAATTAAATAAAGTGGGAACTGCCAAATCACCTGTGTCTGGCTGTCTCTTGGTGAGCTGCAAAAAAGGGCAGAGAAAATGACTCGCGGGAGTGTGAGAGACACTAAACCCAGCAGAGGATGTGGCCATGGCGAGTGGAGGGACTGGAAGGACTTGCCTGGAAGGAGCACAGACCTGGCTGAAGAGCTTCAGCCAGGCTTCCAGCCCCCTCTGCCTCGGTCCCCTCCAAAAAACCCAAATGAAACAAGAGCCAAGAGCACAGAACCCCTCTGTGGGTTCTTCATGTCCTGCCTGGCAGAGCAGGACTGGGCAGGGGCAGAGGAGCTGCTGGGTTTCTCTTGGTGGCACCAGGGTGGTGATAAGAGAGATAAGGAGTGCTGGAGCTGCTCCCTTCACCTGTGCTCATGGTCAGCGTGGGACTGGCCTTTGTCACACTGAGCCTCCATCTGCTGCTGGGCCCCTTTTCTGAAAAGCAAAGGATTTCACTCATTCATGTTAGAGCTTGTGAGCCTTTGCTACTTGTGTTTCTGGAGCACTTGGGAATGTTCGATTGATAAACCTCATGCAAAGGCAATGTCTCATTGTATGATAGAATATATTTAAAAATATGCTTTGTATCCCAACTCGGTTTCTACTGTTGGTTGACAGGATTAAATATATTTTATTTTTGAGCTGTGGTTGGCTCACAGTCGGTATTTTTACCAGCCCAATGGCAGCACATCTCACCAACCTGGGTCCCGAGTGCCGTCAGAAAACCGCGGCTCCCGATGTTGCAGTGACCATTTGCCATCTAGTGGACGATGGAAATCTCACTCCGTGCGTGGCTTGAGTAGACAGAAATCAGTACACTTGGATTGGGGTGCATTCTTTGGAAATCTGGCCTGGCTCATTGGCTGAGACATTCACTTATTTTAAACAAGTAATGGTGCAAGACCCATCTCACCTCCTGATAGTCTATTATCTGAATGTTTAAAATCAGGCGCCTTGATTGAAGCTGGAGGGAGGAATTTGTCCTCTTTTCCTCTTGCACATGGATCTTGCTATGTTGTTCAGTGTTCAACCACAGCAATTTGTAGTGGTTACACACACTCCAGGGGCAATTTTCTAAAGGTCTTCTAAAATAGGTGACTTTTTTCCCTCTCCTGACTGTGCCTTGTTAGCATGAGAAAAGGGTGGGAAGACCCAGCAGATGAAGAAACCTGTTCACATCTGGCCTGCCCAGACCACATGATATTTCTATTTAATTTAGCAGGTTTAATTCTTCAGTCTGGCTTAATTTTTTTCCCTGCTACTGGGAATTCTTCCTAAAAGGGGAAAAACGTTAATAACTGTCCCTTTTCATGACTTGATGCAAACTGAAAAACTTGTTTTGAGCTGTCAGACAAGATACATGAAAATCTGCCATTCCTCCTAATTTAAGTAGTGTCTTTCATTTACAAAGTATTTCTCAACAGGGTAAGAGTTTCCACATTAATCTCTGGGTTTGAAAGGATCACCAGTGGTGCAGTTGTCACACCCTGACCTTGGTAAACTGTCCTGCACACTGGGAAATCTGGGGAGGTGGGAGGTTCTCAGAGAATGGGCTCAGTGGTAAAAGCATCTTGGATTAATGTGCAGCACAGGTGACTGGAAAATTTGATGTCCTTGACAGTGAGGAATCGCAGAGGTTTCCTGCCCACAGGGATGAGGAAGGTTGAGCTGCAGAGAGGTAGAGATGTGATCAGAGTGGGCTAATCCTGCCTGCCCTGAATGCCTGACGTGTTTCAGCTGTCAGTGGCATCCAACAATACCATGGCTTGGATTCCAGGAATGCCTTCAAACACCTTTCAGGCTTTAAAAAAAAAAATTGGGAGCAAACAATCAGCATTATCTTGATATTCCAGCCAGGAATAAATATGGTTTTAATTTACAGAAGCTGCCACTGCACACACACACACAGATACTCACCCAGGCACACCCAGACACTCCCACTGAGCTCTCTAGTGCGTCCCTTCCAGCTCAGAATATTCTGTGATCTGTGATCTTCCACATAAAATAAATTCCTTGCTTTTTACAGAACAAGCCTGGGTGGGAAGTTAGATATACTACCAGAATGTGTCTATTATTTTGGTGGAGAAGAGCTCTTGGGAAGACAAGGTAACTTTCAAGATAATAAATCACATCCTGACAATTTTTCTCTCTCTAGACTCTTAGAGCCAATGTGTTTTTAGGATCTAAAACAGGATCATGCACTGGTTCCTTTTTCATATTGTGACAGCTCTGGGTTCCAGTGCCAGAGGGGCAGCCTTGCCCCTCTCTTGCAGCATATTCCCTGGAGCTGAGCTATTCTCCAGGTGTTAACCTTGTACTCAGTGCCACTGAGCTCCACCTTATCCACCTGCAGGTTGACCTTGGGCAGTTACCAGGACGAGCTCTGAGCTTTGTGCACTGAGAACACAACTCCACCATTGTTCCCGAGATTGGCTGCTGGGCTGTGGGTGCCTCCCATGGAAATCAGTGGGAATTTTCCATTCATTCCACTGGAAAATCTCATGGATCACAATGCAAAAAGATTCTCTACCAGCAAATGACCCCCAAAGATACTGATACCTAATGAGCTCTAGGACAGCAGATTTTCACATCAGATAGAGCATCTCTAAGTTAACTGATTCAAAGGTTTAATATGTTAATATATTCAGCTCTTGGCTCCTCATGGCAAGAAGGACATTGAGAAGATGTGGCACATCTGGAGACAGGAATGGAGCTGGGGAAGGGGCTGGACCACCAGGGGTGGCTGATGGAGCTGGGAAAGGGGCTCAGTCTGGAGAAAAGGAGGCTCAGAGGGGACCTTGTGGCTCTGCACAAGTCCCTGCTAGGAGGGGACAGCCAAGGGGGGTTGGGCTGTGCTGGCAGGGAACAGGGACAGGAGGAGAGGGAACGGCCTCAGGCTGGGCAAGGGGAGGGACAGGTTGGAATTTGGGGTAAATTCTGAACTATGAGGGTTGTAAAGCTCTGGCACAGCTGCCCAGGGCACTGTGAGAGTCCACATCCCTGGAAGTGTTCAAAAATCATGTGGATGTGGCACCTGGGGACGTGGTTTAATGGTGACCATGGTGGTGGTGGTGGGTTGAGGGTTGAACTTGATGACCTTAAAGGCCTTTTCCAGCCTTAACAGTTCCATGATTCTGAGATTTTCTTCATATCATGATTATTCAGAGCAGAGCCTTTGCTGGCAGAGGGTGGATTTAGAGACTGACATTTTCAGACTACGGTTACTTCAGGCAACAATGGATCTGATCTTCAGGGACATTTTACCTGTTGCTGATTTTTACCTCTTTGGGCTTTAGTCCAGTTGTAATATCAAGCACCTGCAAGATAAGAAAAATAGATTAATTATAATCCAAGACAGGTCCATAAAGCATATTGTAAACTGTGGCCTAGTCAACAAAGAATGAAATGGCAGGAAATAGCAAGGGCAAATACAATATCAATAAATAAAATATCAAACTTCTTTCTCCTGCCCAAGTCCTTTTCTCTGGTTTGTTCAGAGCTGGCTGTACATTCCTATTTGCCCTCTGATTAGTTATTTTAAATTGAGAATAAATTTCATTTGCTCTGCAGCCTTTTCTAGCATGATTTTTGTGGTTGTTGGTAATACCAACAAGTGGAGGCTCAAGGGATGTGAATTCAGAGCTCCAATTTGCCCATCCATGTGCTCTTGTGGGAACAGAGGGAAAACTTTTCCAGAGTTTTTCTCTGGAAAACTGGGGGAATCAGAGCATGGCCATATGGGTTTGTGTGGTTTATGGTTCTTCCCATGCTTCCTCCTCTCTTTGTTGGGGGCTGCAGCCCAAGAGGTGCAGCAGCCCCACAACAGATTTTCTCCTGAGTTGCTGCATCCTGAAGTTTCCCATGAGCTGGACACCTGGACATTGGAGGGGCTGTGAGAGTAGATGGAGAGCTGAAGCCTTATTTACCAAACAACAAACACAGAGGTCAAAATGCAAACATAATATATAAAAATATATTCCTCACAAGCCCAACTGATACCATGAGACTACAAACTAAAATTAAATCTAGAAACAATATTGTTCCATCTGTGAGGAAGACCAGGAACACTACCTCCCTAGCTCAAAATTAAATGGCAGATAATAAGGTATTGAGGCTGGTTTCATGGTCTGCAGAACATAAAACAACTATTCTTGGATTTAATTAACAAAGTTTGACCCTCCAGAAACATTTTTTTTGCATCACCAAGAACCTGCAGCCTGTTGTGAATACAATTAATCTGAAAAAAACAGCTTCACCATGTGATGAAATGCTCTTTTCTGAAATAGCAGATGGTTTGACCAGAGCTCAATTTGAAAATAACAAAGTGCAGACCTGGGGCCGTTTTGCTCCAAATCTTTCCCTCTGGCAGCCACTCAAGGCTCCAATAAACAGTAAAGATGCAGTCTTCATCCCCAAAACACACACACCTTCCAAGCCCTGGAGTGAAAGATGTGTGAATTCATCCATTCCCTGGGATCTGCCCCAGAGCAGGCAGGTGGCCACAGCATTGCCCCATCCTGTATTTCCATCAGCTCCTGACACAAAGGGCTCTCCAAGGCACATGGGACACTCAGCAAGTGGTCACAGCTCTTTCTCCCTGCCATTGTATGAAAGGAAAACTTTATTCCAAGGTACAAATTTTTTAGGGCTGGGACAGTGCCCTCTACCCAGGCTTGGAAACGCCCAGAATAAAAATCTCTCTGACCCACTGCATTCACTCAAACTGCTGCAAATTTCCACTGGCCCTGCAGAATTCAAGAATTTGCAAATGTGGGTAATGTGGATCTGCTCCCTCCCTTTATCTTCCTTCATCTGTTTGCTCCATCCCCCAGCCATCTTACATAAGGTGAGCCAACACCTGGATGCTGATGCCAAAGTGAAGTTCTCCACTGGAAAAATCTATTCTGTTTCTGTTTCTTCTCTTTATGACACACAAACCAGTGCTGCAGCCCCAGCACAGGAATGGACCAAAGGGAAATTTGTCTTTTCTGCAGGGTAACTCACAAGGCCCACTGTCATTGTGTTCTGATTTTGGGTAGAAGAAACAGACAAACCATTCTATTTATTTATTAAAGCACTATATTTATTTGTATGTCATAGGCTTGTTATGCATCAAAGCTTTGGATAGGCAGGTTGAACCTTGTACCCGAGTTCTGTTCCAGCTGGAGAACATGGTTACCATCACTAAAGCATGCAAAAAGGCATTTCCTTGCAACAGAAATGTCAAGATCCAGTTGCAATGAGTTCTTCACAGATTTGAAGGCCCAAAATGCTTGGAATCCCGGCACTGGCACAGCCATCATTATTCGTTGGTGCTACAAAAATCCCAGGAAAATGAAGATATATCAGTACCAGTATTTATATCAGTATATATCTCAGTATCAGTATCTCCTTACCAGATGAGATCCCTGTATCCAGCTAGGAAAAGTCTTAGATACAAAAATCTCAATCCCCAATTATGGCTCTGTTCAAGGCTTCTGTTTGTCTCAAAACATTTGTGGTGCAACTCAATGGGAAGAAATGTCTGCACAGCTCCAAGGATTTGGGTTCAAAGGGGAGGAAGGTGCCCTGGAGCAGAGCCACAATGCCCTGATCTGTAACTTACGGTCAGTGGCCACCAGCTGGTAGAGAGGCAGCCCTGTGCAGAGCTGTTCAATGTGTTTCCCATAGAGAATCCAGTCTTTAATATGCCCCAGCCTGGAAGTGCCATCTTGGAACTGGGCCCACACATTATTCGGAGAGTATACATTCTTCATGGTCTGAGAAGAAAAGGTTAAACACCATGAGAAATGTAGCTTTAGCTTCACTCTACTGGGACACCCTTTGAGAAGGTTCCCAAACCTAAAATCACCTTCCTTTGCCTCACAAAGAAAACATTAGATAAAGACACTTCATGCTTTAAAAAAATAATAATTTCAATCTATTCAGTAACAAAATTCACTAGATATTAATTATGCCAACACAGCAAGCCTGAGCTGTATTGCTGCCACAATAAGTTATATTACTGGCAGCAAGTTTTGCTGTAAATGTGCTACTAGGCTGACAGAAAATGGGCCAGAACTCCAGTTCACCTCCAGGCAATACTTCCAGTCTCCTTCTGAAACCCCAACCTGAATAAAGAAGTCAAAATCTGGTCAAAGTAAATTGATCTCTACCTTCTGTTCTGAAAAAAAAAAATCAATCTACATCAAGGTCAAAATATTAGTATGACAATGAATAAAGGGAAAGTTTGCCTGGACTTATATTGTGATCACCTCAAAATGGCCAAATTACATCAGTTCCAAGGACAGGGGATTGTACAGCTTGAGACACCTCAACAACCTCCTATGAAACTACAGTGGGGCCATGATGGTTCATTATCTTAAAAGAATGTTCTGCGTGATAGTCTCTTCAAGATATGTCTTGTCAGAACAGCTCCATCATTGCTAAGATAGCACAAGTCATTCCTGAGCTGCTTTAGGGGCAGAGTGGAGGGTCCCTCTCCCATCACATTGCTCCCATCCCTTCTTTGCCAGTAGTAAAAGTTCCCCACACTCACCTCTCTCTCAAAAGCCAGACGTCCAATCTCTCGCAGTTCTGGGATTAATTCCTTCTTTATTTTCATGATAAAGCAGGCATTTCGTGAAAATAACTTGGTTGCAATATACCCCTGTGATGCAAAGAATTGAGGTTAAATCATTAGTTAATGCTCTCTACACTTTGGGGCAATCTGGAAGGAATAGCAAGTGGCTGAAGAGTCTGCTGCTGTGGAACGAATACATTTCCTTTGTCTCCTTCGGGGAATGGAGCCAGCCTGTCCTGGTGCCTGTCCCTGAGACTGGAAGCATGATTTCTGACAAACTTCTGCTGCCCATGAGTGCTGGCAGCTCATCCTCACCTCCAGCCCCACTGAGGTCAGGAATCTTCTTCTGACTTCCAGGAATTGCTACCACAGGTGTCATTACAAGTCTTTTAAACTGCCCCGTTGTACGGGTGAAGAAAGGAGATGGCTGAGGAGGAGGAAAGGTGCTGGGAATCCTCAAAGAAAAAGTGTTCTGGGACAAGATGTAGTGAGAATACACTAAAATAATTTCTGATTTTGAAAACTCCCTCAGGGGTTAACTCGAGGCATATCCTTGGATTTACTCACATGTCTGTAGTCAAAAATGGTGTCAGAGGAGTACACGCCAGAGCGGACGTGCACATCGACAACGTGCTCCTCGCTGTGGACAGTCATGGTCCCAGTGACATAGTTGCTGACAGGATCTCGCAGGACAAAGGTCTTTGGTAAAAAGCACAAAATCATTGTTCATCACCTGGCTTCCATCTTTAGCAGGCTCAACAACCCCCGATGCTTTCTGCTTCATGTAAATACTAAATCCCCAAAGAACCCTGGAGCAGTCTGAGGAGGCTTTTGAGCTGGAGCTCAGTTATAAAACAGGCTCTCGTGCAGGCTGAGGAAAACCTGCATTGGACATCCCAGTCGTTCTGGACAACAGGTACTGGCAGGAGACTGCTCCAGTCTCCAAATGTTTGATTGAGCTAAGGGGACCTCTGCCCCCTTGTTACTTTGCACCTGTACAGATCCTCTGGCAAAAGCTCTTTTTCTCTACACTTGACAATGAGAAACTTGTTGGTTTTAGTTTCTTCTGTGGTTTTCTTCCTATACTGTTCCCCCTGCCCAGGGATCCAACACATTTTAAATGCCCATGTGCAGGACAAAGCTCATCACTCTACTCACGTCCAATGCAGAAGTCTGAGCCCAAAAGACTCCCAGGCAAATGAAGACTGCAGCCTGTAAAAGGAATCAGAATTCTCACTCATCAGAAACACCAGGTACTGCCATAAGAAAGCCCAGTCCATGAACTGAGGGAAGGAGCTGGAGAATCAATTTGAAAAATTACCCATTTAGCATGTATATTAGCTGAAAACAACTACAATTCCTCATTGTAAAGTTTTTGCTGTTGGGCTCTTCTTTGCATGTAAAGCAGAATAACTTAACCATTACATTTCTGCAGTTTCCTGAAGTCCCTCCTTCATGCCATGTTACTTCTTGAATTGCCTCTACAACTGCAATTATTAAATCATAACTAACCTCCCCTTCTGAGCTGTAACCAATTCTGCATTCTTTGCTCAAATGAGCAAATGCTTCCATTGACTTTGGTGACCCAAGAAATTTTTCCACCCAAAGAAACAACACACAGATCATATTATTGAACCACTGTATTGTACTACTTACTTGAGCATCTTCTTCTCTATCTTTTTGCTTTTAAAAGTGAGGAACTTATAGTATTAAAAGTTCAACAGAAATGGAGATACTCACAAATCTCTTCATTTTTCTTTCAGATCAGAACAAGAGGCTGCAGAAGGTAAGAACACAAGGAAATCCCAGAGACCTTCAACTTTTATATCTTGCTGGAGGTGTGGGAAACACTTGACAGAACTTTCCTTCATGACTTGAACAAGTCCATATCTACATGTCGTAAGCCTCCTATCTGAATTTTGGGTTGGCACAGATAACCTGATCCAGATATATTTAAAGCACTCAGTAAGTTTCAGTAAATCAATCACTCTGCAAATGGCTATTATTCACTGGTTTAAACTTTAGTCTTGCTCATTCTATTTTTTAAAATATTTAACAAGACATTATCCAGAATTAAATAACATTGGGAATAACACTGCTATTTATTCACACAAACTGCATTTTGTCTTGTCTTCTGAAACACAATCCTTAACAGCCTGATTGATAGTCCACAGAGAAATGCTGGGAAGAAACACCTGTGTCATGGTGGCCTCCATGTCAGCCAACAAACAGAACAATTCTTCAGCCATTTCATTCACTGAAAATTTTGGATTGGACCCTGAGCCACCTAACAGTGAGTGGCATCCCTGCCCATGGCAGCGGGTTGGAAATGGATGATCTTTAAGGCCCCTTCCAACACAAACCACTGTGGAACTTCATGATTCCATTCTATGTGCAGGGATTCTTGACAAGAAGTGCTGCTCATTTTTGATCAGTTCCCAGTATGAACAGAGCACATGAACTGGAATGAGTGACAGAGTTGGGAACAACAGCTGTGCTTTACAGGACAGCCTGGGGCCCTTCTGGCCTCCTCAGCACATGAAGGAGTGACATGAAAACTCAGAGGCTCCGTGGTGCCCACAAGGTCACAGACAAAAGGAGCAGGATGGGGATTTCCACTTTGAAGCTGCCACTGACTTCTGCATTTTGTGAAAAGGCCAATGACCACGATGTCGCCATGAGAGTGCTCTCTGGTGTTCTCAGGTGGCTGTGACCTTGCCTGGACTCCTCCTTATCCGCTATTCCGCACCAGCCAGTGCTGGCACACCCTGAATCACACCCTCCTTTCTACTTGAGGGTCATAATCAAGGCTGGTTCCCTCCTAACAAAACAAGAACTCAAAATAACAGCAAACACATTTCTGTAATTTGTCTTATCAGAAAAAAGGAGAAGGAGATTGTACAGAAATATCTCTCAGCAAACAGGCCTCAATGGAAAAAGAAAAAAAGGAAATTGCACACATTTGCTTTATGTCACCTAAGTCCACACAAGAAAAGGTTATCAAGTGTAACAATGCTGTGCTGCTAAGCAATATATCAGAAAACACATAAACAGATATCAAATTCTGCTAAACCCAGTTAGACTAATTAGGTTGATGTTGCACTCCTCTTGAAAGTTGGCTCTGTCCCTTCTTCTCAAAAGATTCTTTGTTTTTAAGGTTACAGGCATGTCAGAAATACTCAGAGTGAATTTTGGTAGTCAAGTAAGTATTTCACAGCAGGACTATAACAGGGTTCAGGCACCACAAGTTTAAAAAAAAATCTTAATTTAACTTTTCCTCAGTGATTATGCCTTCATGTACTCATTTTGTTTGAAGAACACTTGAGAAGCAGCAGCTTTTGCTTCCCTCACCATCCATGTGCTTAGGCACAGGTAAGGGCAGAGGAGCAGGGGAGATCAACAGTTGTTTACTGAAGGAGAACTACAACAATAGCCATGATCTCACCATCTGCACCTTGCATTGCACTGACTGAACTCTGCTGATCGCATCAGACAAGGACAAAAATGAAAGGTTAATTTCTAAAAGGCATTTGCTTAATTAACACAATTGCAACTGGACACAGCTCGAGCCGGTTGTCCCAGGCAAAGCCTTTGATAAAATTCTAATAGGCAAGCCTTGCTTTTTGAGAATTTTTGCCAACAGTTCATCACACATCTCCCAGGGACACACCTGAAATCAGCAGGCATGTGCTCAAACCCAAGTACCGGAGTCCTACAGGCACCCTCCGATAGGAAGCAGCTGAAGGAAGGAGCTTCCTAAGAAGGGCTGAAACCCCTCTAATTTCATTTTGGCCAGTCCTCAGGCAGAGTGAGGCTTAGCTTACAAGCTATAACTCAGAATCCCTCGATAAACCTTGCTACCTCAAATTTATGGACCCTTTCTCAAATCAGCCCTTAGTCCGTAACCAGGTTCTGCT
>VZSR01000476.1:2326-162800 GCA_013398615.1 Brachypodius melanocephalos
TTCACACAAATTATGTGTTTAAGAGTAACATTAACTGGGGTGGGGCTTCTCAGGGCTGGTACCAGGAACAAAATACATCACAATATGTTCCAATGTCACCAATTACCTGTCAACAAGCAGACGTAATACTGCCAGGCTATCACAGGCACTATCTCATCACTCTACAAAAGCTAGGCTAGAGATCAGCAAGAAATTGTTTGCTAATTCTCATCTTTCTGTACAGAGCATTTTTGTAATCAATGTCTTTAAGTTACATGTTGTGACAAGAAAAAAAAAAAAAAGGTTGTATTGAAATCCTGTGATTTTGTTTCTGCACAGCACATTGTTACAGGCATAATATAGTGAGCTGTGGCTATGTCTCATGAATTTTATTCTCCTTAACACCAAAGTTTTGCAGTCTTTCTTTATGTAAAATATCTATTATTTTAAAACAAACAAACAAACAAACAAACAAACTTTTTTTTCAGTCCTTGCACAGAAAGTTTTACAAGGTCATTCAAAAGCCAAGAGGCAAATTCAGAAGCTTCATGCAGGGTGTTTTAAGGAGGCACCTAATTTTTCAGTTGATCTCATGATTTTATGAATAACAAGCAAGTTATTTCATTGGCTTGTCCCTGGTGGCATGGGAAGTCTGGGGTACCACAGCTCAGTGAGCTGCTTCATGTCAGCAGAGACGTGGAAAATGAAAGAGCTTCGAGATTACAATTTGTACCTGTCTCTGTAACAGGTTAAGTGCGTGCACAAGGTCATTTATCACAGCTCGGCTGATGCATGGGACTGCGATTGCACGCCTCAGCTCCCGGGGAATTCAATGCCTCCTGTCCTCCCCTCTCCTTCTGGAAGGCAGCCCCTGAGAGGTGAAGCTTCTTCCTGTCACACACACCCGGCTGAGACTCAGCCCAGGCATGTCCCAGAGTCACAAACCTGGGAGCATCCCACACGGCACACAGGCTCAAAGGGGAGACCCAGAGCCAGCCACAGCCCAGCCTCAGGTTTTTGGATGAAAAACACATTATAAGGAGACAGATGTTGGGTTTTAATGAAAAGTTCTTATTTAAAAAGCGAGCCTCAGAATTGTTGCATTTTATCTTTTTTTTTTTTTTTCCCAAGGTAGGGATTAAATGCATCAGACAGTATTTCTTGTTCGGACACAGATGTTTATTAATTCTTATCTATATTACAGTCTCACAAATTGTGAGTTCTACAGCAGTTCAAGCTAACAAAGTAAAAATGGAGACCCTCTCTCTCTCTCTCTCGCTACAAGGCCTTTTAAGGATAAACTGTGCAATTAAGAAATGACACCTAAATTATTTTTACTTTTAACCCAATAACCAACCACCTGTGGACCACAATGTGGACTCTTCTATCCAATTACAAAATATCACCCACACCCATGAAGAAGAAAATGAAGAACTGGCCTACCCCCTAAAACCTCCAATCCTGCTATATATATATATATATTACTATATTCCAAAACCTTAAACTCTAAGTTTTCCACCATGTGATGTTACACACTACTACTCAAACTACACACCCGTAATCCTGGTTCTATCATTCAATTTTGGAAGCCTTCTCCACAGCTTCAGGTCAAATACAGTGTTTTCTTGGGCATCAGTGCCTGTCAGCAGAGAAAGTCTAAAATTCTCAGTGACTACAGCTCCAATACAGAATCACACAGTATATTCCATGTGTTTTCACACATGGAATTCCTATTTTTTTTAAAAAAAAATTTAGATGAAGGAGTGCACTGTTTCAGGTATCAGGAAAAGAATTACTGAAGGAATAGTTGGGAGTAGTGTGAGAAATGTCACACAGTTCTTAGAGCACATACATGAGCATGTCAGGACTGTTTCAACCTTCTACAAGGAGCATCCTCAGTCCTCTTTCCTCCCCCTCCCTGGCCTCCCTTCCCTCTCTCTGTAACTATGTAATTTATTGCTGGTGAAAAGCGCCAACTGATGACATCAACAAATTAATTTTCTTTCTTCAGAAAGCTACCCAGAAAACTCTCCTCCACCCCCACACTGGGAGCACTTCTAAGAACTAAGAATCCAATTCCTTGAGGGGGTCTCCTCCTTTCTAGAGGAGAACTTGCATCACAGGGCAGAGTTGGATAATCTGCAGCCTTTCTTCTACCTGGATCACTTAGGCTGATCTGTGCTGCCTCTTAAATTTAAGCACTAATTTCAGCAGACTCCTGCAGTTGCTGAAAGGGTTGTGGCACCATCTAGGATATTTCATTCTTCTGTTTCTTGTGGCATGCATCTCCACAAGACTCCTGTCTCCACGTCTTCGCTATGTAACAACCAAATTGTGGGATTTACTACAGCACACCTAGATTTGGCCATGCCACTTAATTAGAGGCAAGCAGTGAAAGCAAACTCCAAGCATGAGGAAATACGTGTATTCTACCAGACTTGCACAGCTGAAGGTGTGGTATCACTTCTTGTTTTCTAACATAGTGCCAGTAAAGGCCAGGAACCCAGAGGTGGGCAAAAACCTTACCCTGATAGTCTCACTTGTTTCTTTTTCCACTTAACAAAACCTCGAAGTGATTAAGTTCCATTATAAAATTCACCTTCATTTAGAATTTGCTTATCATCAGACAAAAGGGGAAAAAAAAGTGGTTATGGAGCGTTTGGCTTTGAACATTTGAGGTTATCCTCATAAACCTCACAATGCAGAATTTTCGAACCCTAAGCCATATAGAATTGGCTTGATTTTGGCTGGCTGTAGAAAGCTGTGCATAGTAGCTGGCTGTAGAGAGGAACAATCCAACAAATAACTACAGGGTTTTCCTGTAACAATTCCATATTAATGGAATATCATACAAGCTGTGTGCAATTTTATTGTAAAACCTTCATCAATGTAATTGGGCATCATATACTTGTCTAATTGAAGTAAGCTAAAGATGGTCTTCCTTTTAATACCTAAAGAAATGTACAAGTAATTTTCCATATTAGTTGCTCTGTCTTGTTTTCACATGCTCCTAATTATAGATTTTTAAATACAGCAAGTGAAATAAGAAGGTAGATCTACTAATGATACAGAGACAGACAGGACATAGAGTCCAAAGCAACATGCTGAGCTTGCTTTCATAATTATATACTGTAATGATAAGGTATTTTACTTCAGGCATATTATAAAGCATCATATAACTATACTTAAAGCTACTTTAAATAACCTTCATCTAACCAACAGCAAAGATGCATTTTTCCCAGAAACATCCAGGAGCAATGTCCCTGGTCGACATTTATGACAGAGATGTTTGGTGTAAATGAGATTGGAAGGTCGAATTATAGCAAATCATTTGTGTACATCTTTTTTCCTGTACTCAGGTTGTTTACTAGCTTTCACACATAGTTGATATTTATTGTGCCTAATTTTAGGATGCTTGTTTCTTTCCTTCAATAATGATAAAATCTGGTCAAGACAAATTACCTCCCTAAAGTGGATCAACACCTAGTGATTCATACTCCCCTGCAAGTTTTATTACACCAGTCTTAAGGGTGAAAATTCACTTTGAAAAGTCAACTACTAAAAAGCACTGCTGAACTGGGAGATTTTTTAAAAAAAAAACCCTGTGTTGTTTTAATCCCACCTTTAAAAAGCAGTTCTAAGGCAAGTTTAAAACCAGAAAAATGCCAAATCCTGCTATTCCAGAGATCAGGTAACACTATCTATTTCACTTCTGAAAGTATTTCTGGTGCCATAAAAGACAAAAACAAACAAACAGAAATCACCCAAAGCAAGAGGCAGGATTACCAGGAAAGCTTACCTAACTGGATAAACTGGGGATCGCTTTTCACGCCGGGTCCTGCCCCAGTGCTTGCAGCCACTTCCACGCTGTATCGGATGCCGGGAACCAGGGAGGGGATGACCACGGAAAAGGTGGTTCCGTCCACGGTCTTGTTTATGTGGTATCGGCTTTCATTGCCAAGGCACCAAACCTGCAGGGAACCAAACGCGTGGCACACGTGAATGCTCGAAATTCAACGCTGAAGGGGAAGGAGAAGGAAAGGTGACATATTCATTTCTTCTGCATGAAGCAATTTATGTTTTGTCACTGTTCTAACATCTGCAGTCGTGGATTGCTGTCCTAGGCCCTCTATGAATACTGGAAAGATACTTCCTGTTCCAAAGAGCTGCTCCAACTACTACCACTATTTGAGGAGTTTATCACAATTTGTTCAGAGTTCAACAAGTGTTAATGAAACTACAAGCACAGAAGAAATGAGGGAAGCCCCACAGCCAAGACCTGTTCACATAAACAACAAAGTAAGAGCATTCAGTTAAATGAATTTGCAATTCTCTTCTTGAGGAATTATGTGTCACTCAAGTGTACAATCAAGTCTTTCATTATATGACATCTTAAGAGAACTGATGTAATGCTGGAATCCAAAAGGTTTTATCTTTTTCTTTGTTTTAGATAGCAGCAAGGGGCAAATATTGAGTGATATGCTGTCTTCTAATTGAGACAACAACATGACATCAGATCTCATTTTTTGGTTGACACCAAGATACAGGTCTAGTGACTTCAAATTACAACTTCATACATTCCATCAGTGACATTAAATGGCTGGGAGAAACAATATGATGAGATATCTTTATCTCTTTAGGCCTGAACCACTGATGTGGCAAATGCTTTTAGGAGGATGGTTGAACTCCCAACTGCTATTCAAGGTGAAGCAGCAGCTAATCTACATCTGTTTAAAAAAATCATGAAACTGTGCCTATTTCCTTTTCGTGCCCTTTTCACAAATGTATTGCTCTACAAAGAACATTTATTCAGGAAGTTGAATTAGCTAAATTCAATACTTTATCTGTAAAGAAGCAAACTTGGCTGAGAACAGCAGCATATCACAACATGGGCCGATTGTACAGGAGAGGGAATATTTTGCTTTCAACATATGGAGTTCCTAAAAGATTTAGTACCCAGATAGCTGCTTCAAATCCCTCATGCAATTCTGCTGCTGTGGAGATTGTCAGGTGAGGAGGATAGATTTTCACTTGTACAACAATTGCTACAGCCCCCTCTGCACAGCCCTTTCTGCCTGGACGCTGGAAATTCTATCTCACCTTCAGGACATTGTAAAGACCCTTTTTCCTTCTCTGGATGCCACAGACTGAAACAAGGCTAGTGGGACACTGTGAGGATGTGAAATGCATTTTAAGTTCCTTTGAAATCGAATCCCAGCACAGGATATACGTAAGTGCTGCTGCAGAGCAGGTCAGATCACATGAAGAAAATCTCGTTTTTGTATTCTGATACTACATAGAGTCTGTTTCAACCAGTGCTAGAAGTAAAACTATTACTAATACTGCTCTTGAATCCTGAAGGATGGTCACAGAAATGCTCTTATATAAATAAGAACTCAGTTAGGTGAGGAACAAAAGACTGAAATTTACATTTTGACTTAGGTAATTTTCACAGAAATTATTACTGCTACCGTGTAAAATGGTGCATGTGCAACGAAAAAATGAAACCCATTTATTGTGTACTTGGAATCATGAACTGCTAATTCAGAAAAAAAGGTTTTTGCTATTAGATGCTCAAGTAGATGGAGAAATGCATGAAACAAGAATGAATGTCAGGTCAAATATCAAGTTGTTCAGTACTTGCCATTCTACATTTGACTGTACACATAAATAGGCAAGAGAAAATTAACTCACAGAATGTTATAAAAAAAGAATGAATTCACATTATAACTGATATGTAAATGAAGAGAGAATTAGTATAACAAGAGAATTTCTAACTTTGTGTTAGGGAAGGAGAAAATTACTTAAGGTGTGAATTTGAATTTCTGGGGTTTTATGTGTGCTACTGACAATTCTTCAATTAAGATAGTATTCTTCTTCCTATTTATTTTATACTTTAATTAAAGTAGGTACACTCTTGCCTTTGATCTGAGATGTTGAGAAAATAATGAACTGCCCTACATATGCATACCTTTTTTATATCCTGAGAGAGAACAGAAGATTGAAAAACAAAAGGGGAAGAAAAAAGAGAAAATTTCACAAGACTTCTATTTTTCCCTTGTTATTACTTCCTAATCTAAAATCAGCAGTTCTTAATTTATTTAGGTTTTTTTACAAAACCAGTAATTACATATAACACCTTAAGTAGAAATGGCATATGTGTTTTCACAAACTTTTTTTTAATGTCTGTTTTCTGTCCATGGTGAAAAGCACAAAGGAAAATAATGGCATCAGTGCAACAAAAACAGATGCAAAACATGCCAGTGTGCCATCTACTGCTACATAAGCATTACAGTGTGCTTGCTGCAGCACCTGGCAGCCTGTCACCTCAAAATCCTGGGAGATGGGATAGGGATTATATCCACTCAGAAATGTGAATTTTCCTGACTCTTATTGTTGTGTCATTGCAACCTTAACATTCCTCTGATGCAGCTTCTTGTTGGAAATAATTCCATCTCTCCAGCTCAAGGTCTGTCTTTAAATGAAATAACTCCACAAGAATTTTTTCCAATTACATTATATTATACATCTGAAACTAGGTCATAAAGAGATTTTTTTACCAGTTGACCAGGTTCTGAAAAGGGTTTTATTATTCTAAATTGACCATGAAGCTTAGCAATCTCTTCCCTTTCCCATTTTTACTGAGAGGAAAAAAAAATCAGAATGAATTTTGATGGCTGGGAATGTATGTTTATAGCACTGTGTTTAAACTTGAAAAATAGCCAAGACATTCTCATTTAAAAGATTTTCTCAATAATGCGCATTTGAAAGGGCTAAAACCAAAGTTTCTGCCCTTCTATGGCTACAAAGCTTACTTGATATCTACATTTAAAACATCTCTAACTTGCTTAGGAAAATAAACTTTATTTACTTTGCTATGTAAATTATAACCAAAAAATTCAAACTGGAAATACAGTCTGTGTTCATAAATCAATAACAAGTAACAAATATTTTTAATGTACTTTCAATTTGTTAAAAATTAAATAACATAATGAGAACTGTGTTTGGAAGAAAATAAAAAAAATTCTCTGCACTAATAGATTTATTATCATAGAAGAACATTCTTTCCTTGAAAGTTTTCCATTTGTTTTAACTACTCAGTTACGCATAATTTACTCAGATCTTAACATTGTTAATTATTATCCCTGAGCTTTTCAACTCATTAAGCCTGTTTATATTTACTACCTTGGCCAGTGTCTTAGAGTCACAAAGCAGTTCTCAAACAGGTATGATTCCCTCTCTCCTGGTGTGTGCATTTCCCAAGTCATAACGAAGGCGAGGCAGGAACTGTTTTAATTAAGAGTGTTGACCCTTTGCTTTGATTTATGGAGGCTGTTTTAATTGCCTTCCACCACCTAGGCACAATCACTAAATATGGAGTTTGATGCAAAGCAGGGAGTTTCTCTCCCAATTTCTCTGAGTAACCAGAAGATGGAGCCAAGCATCCACGAACAGCCTTCCCTCCCTACCTGGCCACGCTCCCCCTGTCAGGGGACCAAGCCATGCCAGCAGTACCTTGTATTCTTGAACCATCCCGTTCTGGTTGTCCTCAGGGGGTGGCTGCCAGGTGACCACGATTGCTGTCCCGTTCCCATCGTTCTTAGTTACTGAAACACTCTGAGGTGGGGCGCTAGGAGCTGTTTTTTAGGAAAGAAGGATGGAATGGTTATGTTTGCCACACCCACAAGGCAGTTTGTTTAAGTGGAAGATGGTTTCTGGGCTCTACAAATACAATCTTTTGTGCCCCACCCTTCACTGAGGACAGTTTGTGCCCACAAGATAAAATGATCCAGAAGGAGAATGTATAACCCGACAACCAGGCTCTGTGTTCTGCTGTAGTTTTGCTGTGCAGGCCAGGAGAAGTAACACTCCAAACTGTACTCTCAGATATCCATTACCTGCATGTCACAGTTCTGGGCACTGAGCTCCTCACTGGTCTCAAATCATCTCACCCAGGGTCAATAGTTTTGAAAAATAAATCCTATACAGTCCCTAATCTAAATCTCAGTTCCTCTAGTGTGTAAAAAACAATGGGTATACAAAACTTATTAAAATCTGGACAGAATGTGTTAGTATTAACATACTTACAATAATAACGTATGTTTTGAATTTAAAATAATCCTTCTAAAAAGCTGATGCTTAGGATCAATACAGCTGTGCACACCTTTTGAAACACGTGCAGCAATAAACTGGAGCTACACAGCATTTCTAATGGAGGAGGAAGATAGAAAAGGAAGGGTTGCACATCCTAGCAGAAGCACCAAAATCCCTATTCAGAGGCACTGGCCACCTTGCATACTTATCATGCCTGTGCAGCAACAAAAGGAAGAGCTTTATGAACCTTGTCTTTTTAGCACATGTATGAGATGGAAATACATAATTTAGTCCACTCAATCTGTTGCCCTCATTCATCTTTCCATCTTGTCTCACTGATTGATCCACATATAAAAGCCTTCAGAAAACCATGGTTTCCATTCCCCCAGCTACACTGCTTTGATGATTTCTGTGGTGTCTGCTATCTACTCAAGATAGTGATTAGCAAGTGCTTGAATCTGACAGAAGTCACTTATGACCAGCCCATGAACTCAGCAGGGAGGAGTGCACACACTGCAGGGAAGATAAAAAAGCACATTTCCCATTGTGTGTTGGAGGGGGTTTTTGCACATCCCTCTCTCTCTGTCTCTCCTGCCTGGCTCAGAATATTTACTTCTGTGTCACCAAACAATTCACATAATGATCAGTCTTCTCTGCCACAGATTGCTGCTCTCAAACAGCATGCACTTCAAACGAGATCAAATAATGAACATATCAGAGGAAAGCTGGCCAGGCTGCTACTTCAAAAAGGAAAGACGAAGACAGTCTAGCTCCTACTTGCCTTCTTCCAGGGTCTTTGCAAACTTCACTTCACTGTCTGCTCCCTGAAACTCATTAAAGAAAGGGCGGGCCTTGATTTCGTAGTTTACACCTTTCTTCAGCTCCGGAATGATAACGCTGTTTTTGGTCGGAGTCCTCACTTCAAAGATTAACCACTCTGATTCTCCGTAAGATGCTGGTGTAGGCCGGTACAGAATTTTATATCCTTGAATATACTGAGATTGCTGGTCCACCTGGCAAGAGAGCAGAACACAGAACACATCCATAAACAGACAGGAACCAGGGGTGATGCCCAGGACCACGTGCACGGCCCCTGGACTATCCCTCATGTTATTCAATGTAAACATCACTGGCAAAGCAGGTAAAGCTTGCACTACAGCAAATTACAGGCTTGATTCACAAGTGCATTGATCTCTTTGATGCTGGTAGAACTGTGCTGGTTTCCCTGGATTTAGGAAGGCATTAGAGGGGGATAATGGAGTTGTCTAACATGCCCCAGCTCCATGAAATGCAGTTTTTGCATCCATGGAGCAAAAGAGCTTGGCACAGGTCAGACTGCTGCCCACCTGGATCTGCAGAGCGGGGCTGGGCACATGGAGAAAGGGAGATTTGCAGTGCCATGGCTCAGAGTGATGAATATAGAGATCAAAGTGAGAGCCTGTCAACTCCCTCGAGGTGTGGAAACTTCCCAAAACCCATGAAACGAGCACCGCTTCCTGCCTGCCTCTTTTTGGAGAAAGCAAATTGAGAGGGTGGCCAGCTGGCACTGTCTCCATTGCTGTGGCTGGGCTCTGTCAGAAGGCAGATCTCTCCAAAGCCTTCCCCCATGTCCACCCACTCAGTGGGAGGCCCTCTGCTAGAAGGAAAGGGCCAGGTTTCAAGAGGGAACATAAAACTCAGTATAGTAACATGGATGAGACTTGGAAAAGCAAATCAAGCTGATGCTCAATGGTCCTGAGTGCTTTTCAAACTAAGGCAATTTTATACCAAATATGTGGAGAAAGAGATCTGAGTGTAATCGAGGGCAGATCCAGTATGTTTGGCTATAGCTGAAACAGAAAGATACAACTGGATCTGTCGTGGAGCATTCACTATCTTTTTAACTACTGGCTTCAACTTCTGATGAATAAGAAGGTCCAGTAACAACCACAATAAAATTTTTAAAGTGCATCAGATTTTCCTGTTTTCAAAAATCTCATACAGTGATATAATAAAACTATGTGCTTGCAATTTTACTCCAAAGAGCAACACATTTCATTTTTAATAATAACATAAAGAATGCATATGTTAGCTGAAACTGAGGTAATGCTTATTTTTGAAATTGCAGAGAAGCCACAGGCCACCCAAGAGACTGACAAAAGCTGCCTGTCTGGAAAAGGTTGTTCTGTAAGTAGAGGTCAAACAAAATTTGTAGGAACCTCAAAGATGTTTTAATGTATTAGTTAAAGCAGGAGATTGCCTGCTGCAGGTGGCCGTACTGCAGGTGAGAATGCAATTACTGTGCAACACAGCAGATATTATTGCAGCACTGAGAAGCCCTGGGCGTCCATCAGGGCTCCTTTGGGCTACAGCTCTTCTACAAAGTCAAAATGCCTTTTGTTCTTGTTCAAAATATTCTGCTATGGCATGGCAGGAGTTACAGCCCATGCTGTCCCACATCATCCCTGCCAATATATTGGGATGTTCACATGGAACTCCTAAAGACCTCAAAGCTCATTCCTTACGATTTTATTTCTGCACACGGTATAATTGTATCCCCATCTTTTTTCTTAATTCTGCATTTTAAAACTGATCTTTAAGCTACATTCCTCACTCTCGCAGTTCCTCCACATGGCCAACTTCCTGTTTTCCTGCTGCCAGAGCAACATAAATACGACATTGCCTTTTTTACCTCTTCTCTCTGCACCATGTACACATGGTGTACTCAGCACACCGCAGATGGGGCTATCTGATTTGGCTGATTTTGACTGTGTTTGCCAGCGTGTCTGCAGCATGGAGGTAACACTTTCAAACAGAACTGTGCAGTATTTTTCTCTACAGGTGACTGACAGACAGGGAATTGCCCACGTTATCTCATTAAGGGACTGATATATGTCCTGCTGAAAGCAGTGCAAAGGCTTCAAATGATATAGCTCAGGAGGGCTTTGATCAATCCTTTAGCTTCCACAGAAGCACTCTGAAACCCTCACCCTATTGTAAACAAGCACTCTCTGTGGACACAAAGATGGAGAAAATGGGTAAAATTTAATGAAGTAGAAAAGCAGAGCACAAGTAGCACTCTTCCCAGAGAAAAAACATTTGCAAGCACAGAAACTACTCAGCTTCTTAAAGTGTGATCCCACTGCAGTGGGAGCAGGACATCTCAGCAGCACTTGTAAGCACCAGCAGGGTGCAGATTTGTACTCACAGTCCAATGAACCTCGATGGAGGAGGAGGAAAGGATAGTAGGGTTGTGCAGATGTAGCACCACATCACCCAGCTCTCTCTGGACCTGCTTGTGATCCACACCTTGACTTGTTGGCGGAACATCTGCAATAATTTAAGATTCCATTCTCACAAGTACACATGATTGTTGAAATAAGTACAGGTAAATACAAATGAGTATGTCAGAAAGTATATATGATGCTATCACTAATGAAATTGATCCTAAGTACTTCTTAACCATGTAAGTAAAAACTACATGAAGCATTTTCTTGAGCAAATCACCAATGTTTAGGTAGTACCAACTCAAGGCACTGCACTTCCTTTGGGAGAAACATAAGGGTAATGCTGCACAAAAAGACAAACCACACTCAAGGACAGCTTTGGTAAACAGCTACATCAACATCTCTTTATTCTTTCCTGCTGGGAAGAGAAAACATTCTATTGCCCACTGCCAGTTCCAAGAGATCAGGAGACATATAAAGAACAGCAAAAGCTGTACCTTTAGATAAATTCATGACAAACTTACTTGGTGTTACCTCAAAATACTTTTAACACCCAGAGAAAAGATAAATTCGTCACTTGGCTGCAGCTTTTCTAAGGGCAAGAGGCTTCTGTAAACAGGAGGCAGAGCTCAGTGAGGGGTCTCTGTATCATCTGATATTTGGTCTATCCTAGAGCTGGAAGGATTATTCATATGCATGAAGGGACAAATTTCTCTCAAAACACGCAATAGCATGATGAAAACACATATTTTTTGCATATTGAGCCCTTGGAAAGCACATTTAACTGAAATGGAATGACTGTCAGACGTGTAAAATTTACAGTGTAATCACTAAGAGGGTATCTAAAACATGTGCTATGGAAAAGAGAGAACAGAGCTCTGTTCTAGGTTCACATCTCAATCCTTGATCACCTCATTTTAAACAAATACCATGCTGACTATGGGTAAAATGGTATGACTGGAAATTCATGAAAAGTACTTGCAGTGATTACTACTGAGGTTAACGTGTAGTCTGTGAGTGACAAATCTGGGTTCTTAGCAAGCAACATCGGTAATAACAAAAGAACAAAACCAAAAAAATCCTCCACTGAGTCACTGGTGACTCCCCATGTAGTATGTACTGCAAACAGTCCATTATCACAGTGTTTCCCTCCTCCCAAAGTTTGAAAGCATTAAAGATAAAAGCTTCTGTTTGGGAGCACTGCCTAAATATCACCCTGCTCAGAATGTAACAGGAAAGCCAGTGGAATAATTAGTTCTAGCTTTGCTAGTCAAAAGAGATGAGTCATCCACAATATGGATCAAACTATTCACAGGCTCAGCCACTTGCACATCTGTGCTATAAAATGATGTTTGTGCTCTCTTGTTTCAGCTCCAAGCTTCCAAGACAGGGACTGTCAGTGAAAACACCCAAGAATGTGGTTGCTAATGTCTGTAAAGTGCAAAGATGAAGGTAGTAGGAAGGTACTACTGAAGGGATGAAAGCACTGAAGGTAGTAATCTACCTTCATCTTGGTTTGTGGACTGAACGAGCAGTTAGCACCAGACTATATCACCCTCTAGACAAAAGCCAACTGGAAAATTTTTCAACTTGCTTAGCTAGACCACAACTTCAGCAAAAATGAAATGATATTGGAAGAAGAGCAGAAGTGCTCTAAAGGACTTGACACTTGATTATATTTCTTCAAATTTGAGAAAATTTTATGTGTTCGTTGTTATTTTCACTGAGGTGTTGTGTGGCTCTTGGGTTTTCAGCTCTACTAGGTATCCAGAGAACAGTGAAGCTTTTCCATGTCATTATAAACCATTCAACTGTTTTTCACAATCAGGTCAGTAATCATTTTGTTTTAGACAGACACAACACTTCTTATCTCCAGAAATGAAACTACACTACATGAAAAACAGGCTTGTGCAGCTCTATTCCCAGAAATCAGGAATCACTAAAGGGTTATTAAATCTCTCCTTGGTAACAGACTTGGGAACCTGTGCAATCCTGATTTTCCATGGAGCTGTGACTCTGCTGTCCACACATATCCACTGGAATTGTCACCCATCAGGAGAAATGCATAATACCAAAAGACAGCAATGTGAAACTGGTCACTCCCCAGGGGAGATGAGAAAGACTTGCTTTAGGACCAACTACAGAAAACATGAGAAGTCACCAAAGAAAACCTCTTTGTTTCCTTTAGAGAACTTCCTTTCAAAAACCAACATGTACTTAGTTACGAAAAGAAAGAAACAAACATACAACACAGACACTCTTAATAGAACAGTGGGTCAATTTCTCCAGTAAGTAGAAAGGTCAGAAAAACAAACAAACTAAAAAAAATATGATCTCTATCACTTTTTCTTTGAAAAAAAGTGTCTGTTTTCCCTTTCTTAAGAAGCTAAGCTTTTCAATTGGAAAAATGCAGGCTTCAGAGCTGCAATGCTTTATTCCCTGTACATCATTCTAAGTGTCATTTATTGGCTACAGTGAACACAAAGATAGTTTTAATTTTACATAGCTGGACTCAGTCCATAGCTGGACTTCAGGCACAGCTGGAGTCAGTGGATGACTCCTTCATTCACTCCTACCCAGACTTTTCTTCCACTTGGCTATCCCTAAGCACTGCTTTCTACCCTCTTTTACTTCCAACAGTTGTACTATGGAAACACTTGTAACATACTGCCAAAACCTCTTTACTGGTTCATGATGCCAAATTCCTTCAAATTTTCAACTTTTTCTCTTTCCTGCTGCAGCAGAAATCAACTTAGATTACATCAGTTTCTCTCCCTGTCTCAGTCTTAAGCCTTATTTGATTCACTGGACATAGTAATAACATTTCCATGGAATTTGAGGATTTGTGTGGGAACTAAAAAAAACCAGGTATTACTTTGATTGCTAGCAAGAGCTATTCTGCAAGTCGTAACTACCTTTGGATAAGAGATACTAGGGCTCCCTTAGGCAATGCAGCATGCTGTCAGAGTCTGTGTTACAGGGAAATGCAAGTTTAAACATTGTATTTTACTGCAGTATATATTATAGCCAGGATAGGTAGACCGTCCAAAGCTACCAGAATTCCTGCATCTGGTATTGCTTAGTCAACTTGTGACAGCTGCTGTGGACACCTAAATAGTTTGGTATCAAAAACTTACCTTGAGTTTTCACTGGATCAGATATTTGGCTTGGGTCGCTCAGCCCATAAGCATTAGCTGCTCTCACAAGGAAGAGATAAATTGCATTAGGTTTTAGCCCTTTGACTGCAAAACTCTCAGTTTTCACATTTTCTGCTACAGTTTGCCAGCTGCTCCCTGATGCATGGCTAAGGATAAAACACACACCAGCAGGTTAGCACGTGGTTCTTCAGCAACACATTACACGTGAACATACAGACAGCAAGATCACACAAGACTCAGTACCTGAAGGCCTCAATTATGTAAGAGGTTGGTGTTGCACCTGAATTCAAATTAGGTTGCCATGACAACGTTACTGTATTTCTGCTGACATCTGTAACCTCAGGCTTTGATGGAGCACTAGGAATCAAGTTCGGGTCAGTGGGTCTTGGTGGCTGCACTGGGACTCCAAACTCTGACAAAAGGAGAGAGAAATGCTGAGTATGGATAGGCAGCAGCTGCAAGCTAAACACTGCTCACATCTGCACTGGCAGTTTATGACAGAGTCAGATAACTTCTGCATTTCAATTTCTGGTTTTCCTTCACACATTTTCTCCACACAGAGGAGCCCTGATGGATTTACCTTGGACCTCTATGAACGCGCTCCACGTTGCTTCTCCACTCGGGGTTGAGGCAATGCAGGTGTATCGGCCGGTGTCGCCCAGCTGAATGGGAGGAGAGAAGAATAAATGTTTGAAACAATCAGGCACTCAGTGGGCCAGAAAAGTAATTACAGCTCTCTACATTCCCCCATGAATATGGATAAACCTGCAAAAACTTCACACCAGAAACTCCTTCCACTAGAAGTTAATTTTGACGAAAAAGAAACGGGTATTTATTTCTGAGCAGTGACAAAAGAATCGGAAATGCTGAAGATTCTAATTTAATGCTAACTATTCTGTAATGAGCAAACTGAAGGCCATTTCCTGTAGCATTTATTCCTTACTTTGCAAAGGTACTAACAAATAAATTGAGAAGGAACTCAGATGACAAGACCCCATGCAACTGTCAACCTTCTACATAAATAATGCCCAGGGATTTATCAGGACGAGCACTGGTGAACATGTCATCCTTAAAGCAAAGCTTAAATATTGCACAGGGTACATATGGGGCTCCCTGTGTTAGTATAAATTTCACTCTACAACAGACCCAAAAAAAAGAATCTCCATATGCTATCCTCATCCAGTTCTGAATGTTGGATTATTTGTCCATATGCAACTTAATCACATTTCAAAAGTGTTTCTTCTTTTTCCCCTCAAAAGAAATGCTATCCTCCTCAGATCCCAGCCTCAGCAGATGAACTGAATGGAAGTGATCAAAAATCAGAGATTCAGGCTCTAAGCCAGTCTATCTTGTAATTGGCGGCAGGGCAACTCTAGGGAATATGGCAAAGCGATGTATTCAGCCTGATCTAAAAAAAAATTACTCAATTCCAAACCACAGAAAAGATAGCAGAGAATATCAGTTGCAGTGTGCTACAACTTCACATTTTAGAACATTTTAAAGTGTGCAGTGCATGACCAGCAGCAATACCGGCCAGGTACTACAACTCTCTGAGGAAGCCAGGTATTTGACAGGTGGTTAACCATTTTAAGCTATGTTACACTGATGAGTGGGCGCGTTTAACAACTCTTGAAAGAGCAGTGTACATGGCTCTATTACTGAATATGTTAAACGAAAGTTTTCTTTATAAATATTTGAATTAACTAGATCATTTTAATCTATCAGTGCTAAAGCCCAAATAATGTAATGATTTGTCTTGCTGAAATACATTCCCCTTCATGTTTTAAGTACCAAATAATTCCCTTAATTAATACCTCTTTACAGCATTTTTTATTATGAAATCTGAAATAATGTGCCCTAGGCAGGTGTTAAGCATAAAAAATGTATTATCTGAAAACATGAAGTATCAAATATTTTAGTACATTCATGTAACCTTTCATTAATTCTAAACATAGGGTTTACTGCATCAAAAATGCCTGGAGGTGAAAGCACAAAAGGAAACAAAACAAGAAATCCCATTTGCCAGCTCACGCTACCTTGGCATATCTGATCTGCAGTGCTCCTGTCTCCAGCTGCTTGATGCGAGAGTCTTGAGTGGAAATGAGGATCCCATCCTTTTTCCAGAGGATAGTGGGCATTAAAGTGCCTGTGGCCACACAGTTCAGTACCAAAGTTCCATCTACAGCTACAGTCTGGTTCACAGGGCCCTGCCGAATGACAGGGGGAGGCCGGTCCGCAATCACTGCCAGGAGAAACAACAGGAAAGACATTTCTGCAACTGGAAGCAATTTTCTAATCATCTAAGCAACAGCAGTTGCTCCGGGCTTTGAAACAAACTAAAAAAAAATTAAACAAGTAATTAAAGTTGGAGGCATGCATTATTCAGGGCAGGGTGCATTATAATGATGTGCAGCTAGGGATGTTTAAAATGATACACAACGCAGGATATTCAGAACAGAGAAAGCATTGCATATTGTACACTGCTATCCTCCAGGCATTCTCCAAGTCCAATGTCTTTATGAAGTGATAATGGAAAAAGAAAGGACTTCCTAGATTCTTTGGCCAGGCACAGATTTCACCTTTTCCATCTTTCACCACTGCCAGGCCTGTGTAACACAGCTCATACTTCCAGCATGGAAAGACAGAGAAAAAGGAGGTAGGCAATCAAGGCATAACCTCACAAATACCTGCTGCTTAAATAACCACTTTTTATGTGCCACCAGCTCATTCTGGTGCTGTGTCCTAATCGTGAGATGCACAGCAGTAGGGTAAAGCAAACACAAATGGACAGAACCATTTTGGAAAGATTTCTTCTATGAAATATTTTTCCAGGAGTTTCTGACATTTATAATGATTTCAGAGCCAAAAAGAAAATCCCACAATCCCATTGTCTTTGTCAAATTTACTGCATCTTTCACACAATGGAAATTAAGTGCTATTGAAGGATTATTTAATTATACTGCACAGAAAAATATAAACCAGTCTCAGTATTCACAAAAAAAGAATGGATAGTCTTCCACTATACAGAGAAAGAGGTAAAAGTTATCTTGTATTTCAGGGATCTACTTCACCTGTACCATCCAAGATTACGTGGATTGATGATCTGAAAATAACCATAATTTTAAATGTCATAAATCTGTTCAGCAGTGGCATGGGGCTCACGTAACTTAAAAACTGGTTTGGTAGCTGAAATATAAACCTGAAGTTCTGATAATCTGTGAACATCAGATATTTCTAAATTACTTTTCGTAACAACGGACAGGATGTTAGCACTGCTTTTTTTGGCTAAATTCCAACTCCCATAATTTCATTTGCATGTTCAAATGACACTCTGTTTTCAGCTGCATTATTTATCCTTTGGTTCTTGTCCCAGCTTGTTGCTACACACTTTAAGGCCATTACAGTATGCAGAGACAGACAAAATAAGCCCACTTATAATTTGAGAAGTTTGTAAAGAACTTTGGAGTTGGCAAAGGCAAGGAGTTGACTGATCTGTGTTTTACAGGAGAAATCTAATGACACTGAAATTCATGGCTGATTTAAGTCCACTGAAGTTGATGGCAACTCCTCCTATCTTTAGGAAAACCATTCATAAAGGTACTCTAATATCTTTACAAATATTCAGCATATTCTGCCTTCAGTTCTATAAAAGTACCAAAAACTGTCCCAAGACATTATAAAAAAAACTATATACCCATCAGATCAATCCAGTGAACATAGTAAAGAAAAGACATTTAAACTGATTATTTCCAAGTTCAGATGGTATAGGTCATTAGTAGAAAACTGTTGTAAATTTATTTCTCACCCTACCATGGCCTTCTCCCCCGTGAAAAAATGGGGAAAAAAAAGGATTAGGAAATGTGGCTTACAATTTGGGAGGAACCAGAAGGGATGTAGTCCTATTCCTCCTATGTCAATCCAGGGGAAAGGGGAGATAAATAAACGATTTTATCCTACAGGTTCACTGCATGTTTCTAGTACTTTGTTATTTCTGTGTTTTCTATAGAGCAAAGGGCTATTTTATCGAAACTCTTCTCAGACAACAGCTTCCCTCTACTCAAATTGTCCCTCTTATCCTCTTCCTCTGTAAATGCTAAGATTAGTAATTCCCCGTGTATCTCTGCTGGTAAAAATTAGAAGTATTTCTGGTAATTGGCACACTGGCCTCACACCAGCATGCATTACTGCTTGTAGTCATGCTCCCTGTAGCTTTTTCATCTTGCATTTTTTCCTAGCTACTCCTAAAAAGAGATGGATAATTTCTGTGTTATTCTGCTGATCTCCATACAGGTTGATATTATTTTTCCTTGCTAAAACACAATATTAAGAAACAGGGAAAAAAACCAGGTAAATGGAAGTGCTAAGCAAATGGCCACAGAATAAAAAGGATCAAGAACCAGGCAGCAAGCAATCTGAAAGTAAATTAAATCCAGTGGGAGGAAGCTAAAAAAAGAGTCAGATAAAAATTAACAGAGCTGACAAAAATCCACACACTGAATATACTTACCAAACACAAAATGGAAATATAGAGTTACACATCATCCAGAATTGTAAGCCCCTGACAGAGATGGCCAAAACAGGAATTTTATGTTCAAAGAAACATGCAATCCACATTTATGCAAAACAGATTTCAAAGTAGTGTCACATCACCACAGTGCTGTCTTCAAATAAAAAAAAAATCAAAAAAACAACTTGGAAATGATAAAATGGATCTGAAATGAATGATTACCATCTGTAACTTCCAAGTAGGCTTTTGTTATGATACTTCCTGCAACGTTTAAAGTCTGGCAGATATAGTATCCAACATCAGATCTCTGGACATTCGTGATGGTGAGGTCTCCTGTCTGGGAAACTGAAAATCGGCTGGATGACTGAGGGGGCTGGTATGAGAAAAGCAGATTCTAAAAAACGCACAGGAAAGAAAGCGGGGAAGAAAATAGGTTTAATAAATTCAAACATCAATAAGCATAACTTTAGTATAGCTAAACAAATGAATCTTTTCATATTACACAGAAAACATTCTGCTCTTCATATCTTAAGCGTGTCTATACCGCAATGTGAATAGCTTCTGTAGGATTTTTTGACAATAAAATAGGTGCAGATATGCACACAGAATTGTGTCAGGCTTTCAGGATTGCTCTAACACTCTCTAGGATCAATACTGGACTTTGCACCAAGTGTAACAGGGTCTAGTGAAGATGTGAAATGTACAGATAGCACAATGGTGCAAGCAACTGTGGTGAACCTCAGTAATTTGCTTTAATGTTCTTTTTTAGAACTTGCTCCAGGGCATTCGTTTGCTTTCATTTAAATGCAGATGGTGGTTTACTTATCTGTATTTTAACATTTGCCTTCCTATCAATGGAGCAGTTTTTAAAATGAGATGCTCTGTAGGTCACTGAATAGAGTGTTTGTGTTTTATGAGAAGTCTTATAATACTGAATTAAATCCTATGCCTATTTAGATAGTTTGGATATGAAGTACATAGTATTTACCAAAAATCAGTTGGGGGTTGGATTTCTACCTCTGGTTGAACAACTTGTAAATAAGAACACTTTAGGATCACAGAGGGTATATTTATCTCTTTTTCTTGGCTAACTACATTTTGTATTTTCAAAAATTGTCCAAAGGAATGGGACACAATATTTTCACTAGCAAATACTATTTGTTGACCTCCTCTTTCATTTCTCTCAATCATCACAAGTGGTCACCACTCAGCAGAGTCAAAAATGAGGAAAAAAAAATGTACTAGACAACATGTGGCTAAATTATTAAATAAATAAATAAAATAAAAGTGTAATATGTTGCTATATGTATGCCACTAAAGATTATCATCTAAATTTTGTCAGCAGTCTAGTTGTACTTAGGTATTCAGACAGAAATGTTGCAAACGGAGTAAAGAAGCCCATCTCCAAGTGTTCTCAATTTCTCTGCCCTATTGTTTTGCAACACAAAGAACCCTGTCATATACTCTTGCACCATTCATTCCTTCATTCACAGGAAAACCAGAATCCCATACTCCTTCTTTCCTTCCAATAAAGAATACTTTGTGTCACATCCCTCCTTCAAAAGATGACTCTGAAAGAAAACTGCAATTCTCTTGCTGTGCTATATTGTGTTTCACCCACTGGCTTTCAAGATCTTTTACAAAGAAGATGAAATAATTTTCCCTCCCATTCAAATAAGGAACTCGGGAGAAAAAGTGACCTATTCAGGTATGGTCTGTCAGTCAACTGATGGAGTGGGAAAGTAGTTCTCCTCAGCCCAGAACTAGAGTTCTACCCACGCAGTGATGCAGATCAATGCAGCAAACAGTTTAGTCTGCCAGAAACTCAAAAGCACATGGCAAACTAACAGCTGCACCATAAACCCAGAGCCAACCTTGCACATGGCAAACTAACAGCTGCACCATAAACCCAGAGCCAAACTTTCTGAAAATCTGGGAGTGTTTGGGGATTTGACCAAATTTCAGTGTAAGTCATCTCTCCGTTTCTTAGAAGTTCTTCCCATTAAGTGAAATAGATTACCAGAGCAGTGAAACATGGAATGTTTCTAATTGATTTATTTTTACACTCATGGAGAAAACGGGAGACAGAAAAACAAAGATAGATCTGTTCTAGTAAGACTGACATCACTTAACATGCACATGCCTTAGAAGAATAAGTATCCAGCATCTCCAAGGTCTAAACCCGTTTCCCGTATCTTTTAAACAATAATTAAAATACTTTTCCCTTATGTGAAATCACTTCTTGAAGGAACTGCCAGGAAGGAGGACAGAAAGGCTGTTTCACCTGACTCCCTTCTCTCCTCCAGAAGATGGCTGGCTGAGGGTTTCCAGTTGCTTCACACTGGAAAGTCACCGTTCTCCCCAGTGCAGCTACCTGGTCTCGAGGCTTTACAACAAACTGTGGAGGCTCTGAAAGGAAAACACCAAAAAATAAAATAAATCACACTGCCATCAGCTGATTTGAAAGAACAATTTGCCTGCTGAGTTTTAATGGTATAAACCAGAACAGTAAAGTCTCTTTATTACGGAGAGGCAGCACAAAGACACATGGGTCTCTAACAGCCACAGCTTCAGCATCACTCAGATCATCTTTTCTGTCTCTGGACCTCCCAATTAAAATTTTCACTGTGCAACATGTTCTTTTAGTGCTGACCCAGTGTACAAGGAAAGAAGTCCCACCAGTTTGATGAGACAACTTGCAGAGCAACAGTCACCAACACAAACAAATCTGCTACAATTTGGTTTTTAAGGGAGGATCAGGGCTGCAAGCCAGAATGGAGGAATCTTTGAGGGACAACTGGCCCAGAGGTCACACTTTGTTAAGGGATGCAAGACACACTGCTGAGTAACTATGAATTCAGGCTTACAAACACAAAACTCATCATCTCTCACTTAGGAAAGCTGAGGAGAGAAAAAGCCCTTAAGTGCTTATATAAGATGCTTCTGATGTAGTCAGGATCTTAAAAAAACTTGAAGTCAAAAGCCCAAGAAATACTATTCAAATTATAACCCCTTAAAATCTCCAGTTCAAACACACTAAGAAGGAATGAATTTAAAGGAACAGCAGAGCTAAATGTCTTCCTCATTTACATAGGCAAGAGCATGTTCAAACAAAATATATATGCAAATGAAGGCAAATTTGAAACATCTGCTCAGCCTAACATTATAAATACTGCCAGCATTGTTTGATTTATACTGACTTCAACAACCCCTTCATCCAGTAGTAAGCAGAATGTCAAAAAATCATGTCAGTCACACTAAAAAAAAACAAAAACAAACAAACAAACAAAAAACCAGCAGAGATGGCATTACATATCTTGGTGATGCTAGCACAGAAAAAAATCTAGCATGTTTTATAGGCTGTTAACTCTTGCTTCTTGAAAAATGTGCATTAAATCAAAGCCCATTTATTTATTAATTTCCAATTCTTTCTGATTATCTGCCTAAAACTAATTATGCTCTCCCTCTTCTTTGGATTGAGAATAAAGGGGAAGTTTTGTATCTGATTTTAAGAAATCAAGTTGCTTTGATCTCTTTTTTTCCCCTTGTGAACATTGATATTTTCACAAGATTTTCCCTTAAAAACAGCGTAAAAAATGTAATGCAAAGATGTCTTTTCTAAACAACAAGCAGTAGTGGCTTTATCTAGAATAAATTCAGTAACACTTAAATCCTTTTTTTTTAAAAAAAAAAAACCAAAACAATTACTTTTACTGTTCCTGTGGGCCAATTCTTGCAGTTATCTGTTCCCCATGCCTTGTGTCTATTCCCTGGTGAGCTCATATCAGAATATATTCTTCCTACGCCCCTCCTGCTTTGAGAGGAATTTTTGGAGCATAACACTATTGTCTATATTTGGATGCAAATGCTACCTTTCCTAGCATTTCCTTAGATAAGAAACTACTCAAAGCAAAGCTACTGTAATTAGCAGACTTTGAAACATTTAGCTCTGAAACATTCGGCCAGTGCCTTGGAAGAAGATGTAGGAAGACTTTGACATGAGAGCACGTTTCATTTGGAAGGGAAGGAGAATAGGGATTTGCCATGGGGTTGTGAGGGGACATGGGGGGAAAATGGAGAAAATGGGAAAATGGAGATGAGGGTGAAGCACCTTTGTAGCACTGCTAGATTCTGGTAACAAGAATAAATTTAGCATACACTTAAATTTAGGGCTTGGCTGGTTATGTACTAGTCTGTGACACAACGCCTCACAATATGGAACTGAGAGTTTCTAAACTCTGTGGAAGTGCAGAGGATTTATGAGGTTTCAGATTTCGAGGACAGGTACAACTATAAAGAAAATAAAATGATTCTGACCACTGGGGAAATAGCTGGATGGTTGTGATTACAGTACCTCAAGATGACCATTCAGGGACCACTTAACACAAAAAGGAAGGGGGAGTTCAGTCTTACAGGCAGCCATTGGAGAATTTATAAAATATAAACGGGTACATCTTTCTCTAGGTATTATTTTAAATACACATTTTATATGGATGCTCCCCTAAAAATACATGTATATTGCATATATTTTTAGAATAGTATCCACATAAAATATGTATTTAGAACAATACATATGTCTATTATTCTAAATCTGTTGCCATTAAGGTAAATAATAAAAATCTTATTAGCTTCAATGTTAGACGAATTAAACAAGGTTAAGTGAAACTATTATAAGTTCCATTCTATATTAATTGTACTGGAAGCTTCTTCATTGCCCTTTTTTTAGTATCAGTTTAATTTCAAACCTTGGGTCACATACATGGGTAATGACGAGGCTTAAAAGATGCCAAAATAATAAATCCCTGTCAGAAAAAGACAACTTTCATCCTAGAGACATTTTAACCAAACATGATTTTTTTAAGCACACTTTGAAGTTCAACTCATGCAGTCACTGAAGAAAGGAGACATTAGGATTTGACTCGCTACATCAGATAAAAACAGACAGAAAATTCACAACCCATTACCTTTCTCTTTGCCATTAAGTTACCCATACTTGATGCAGAATTTATTCTGTTCGATGTGTCTTGCCAATAATAAGTAAAAGATGGGAGCTGAGTGGTTGGAGGACATGGAAGGGGATGGATGGGAAGGGAAGGAGAAGTTCCCGTCACAGTGATACGATGACTAGAAGATGGCCAATAAAATTTCAACTTACCAGACACAACTAAAAACAAAAACAAAACAAAAAGAAAACATGGAATAAATAAAATTGAACTGACATGAAACAAAGCAAAGAATAAAGCAAAATTTAAAAAAAAATTAAAAATAGATCCTTGGTAAGGACCTTAGAAAGCAAAGACATATTCTGATATATGAAAAATAGATTTATAATGTTGAACAACATTTTTATATTTTGATTTTTAAGCAGCAGTCTCTATCAAATACTGAAAGTAGGTGATAGAAGAGAATGAGTAACAGACTGAAATACTGGCCAGGCAGTCTGGGTTCTACTCCAAGCCTTTCTAATAAACTGATGTGGACCTTGAGTAATTTTTTTTTCCCACATTATCATTATTCATCTACATCAAGATCTTTCCATGGTAAAATTAACTTAAAATCTCCAGTGAATATCAATCTGCAGCATTGTTGAAATGGAACACCAACACCTACAGCCTTTCTGAAACATCCAAACATTTACAAATGGAATATATTTTTCTGAAGTTAATATCTACTAAAAAAGAAAGTTTATTAAAAAAAATTAATAATATGGTAAGGCATTTAGGCCACACACAAATCTCTTTAGTATAGGACTGCTGTGTCAAGGTCATAAGGCTCACTATTAAACTGTAAATCCAAAGTAAACCACAATTAAAACTAGTTTGAAAAGATTCTTAACCCCTTTCTTTGTCCTCCAAACCCGAATTTCATTAAAATATTCAAAATCAAACATTTATTGCAAAATATTAGATTTTTCAATGGAAATCATCAGTGGTAAATTATCAATTATTAAATTATCCTTCAACATAGTTCAAAATTTTCATAAACTTTAAAATGGCTCAGATCCTGGCAAGGTAACTTTTCTTATAAAAGAAAGGCACGTTAGAAAGTATTCCAACCTCGCATCAGTGGTGAAAAGAACAGATTGAAAATAGAAAGCCAGAGGTAATGCATTTTGAAAATATACACAGATACTGACTAAAAAAAGAGAAAAAAGTTAATAGAAATGATTAATTGGTGATAATTACAGTAAAGGTCCAAAAATATGTATTTTTAATGCATGCTACACTTTGGTCTTATCTCTTTATGTTGAGAGTAAACCAGCTCTTGTTCAGCACAGGCACATTTTCATACCAAGTAGCTAAGCACCCTCAATTCACCATCCTCTGATAAACACAGGCAGGAAACCAATAATACCCACTTTGCCAGCATTCATTAGGCATGAGGAATCCTGTTCCAATAAATACTGGAGGACTCCAGGTGTATTATGAAAACGAAGCAGAAAGAGAATCAGATAGAATATCAGAATTTGCAACATGTTGAAGACAAGAAGCTGCAACTGCATATGCCAAACCCAGATCAACCAGATTTGAGTTTTGTAAGAGCCTTTTTTTAAATTTATTTTAATGAAATAATCTCAAAGAGAGGAAGTTTAAGTTACCATTTTCTAAAGATTTGAGTTTTAAAGAATTATTCTGGATGTGCAGTAGTCTTCTTTAAATGGTATTTCTCAAAAAAAAAAAAAAAAAATCAGTGTGCATTACTCTGCTCGGATTATCTGTAAGTCCACAGTTCCTAAGAGGAGTGTCCAAGAAAGGCTACACACGAATTCCTGAGAGAAATCTGCTCTTCCCCAGGATTCAGCTCCCAGGTACCCTTGCTCATGTGTAACTATGTATTTCCCAGTAACTGTTGCTTTTTAATTGAAAAGTTCTTTACTAAACTTGCAATTACAATCTGACGCGCTCTGGAATTAGAAATTATTCTCCACAAAACACAACTCATTGTACATGAAACAGCCTGATAAGAGACTTGATGGAATGCAACTTTAATTTTTTTTTTTTCATTTGTTGAGTAGTGCCAAGAAGAGGAAAAGTTCAGCTTTCTCAGTAGGAATGCAGAGCTGCTCAAGTCCTCTACTGTAAACTCACTGGCCTAACAAACCTTACTTTGGTGCTCGATTGTATTTCTACAAATTAAATTAACTTCTAAGTGCTGAATTTCCCCTTTTCTTTTTATTAGACATTTCTTATTGAAGGACAAAAATAACCCTGTCAAGCAAATATATTTTTTTGCCCACCTGTGAAAACAGAGGGGATACTGATACATGAAAATAAATCCCTGTAGAAACAGGACATCACATTAGTTGCAAATCTGTGGAAAGGGCAAAGGGTGAAGTTTCATAGAAAAATTTGAACAATTCTGTCAGAGGGATATCATGTGGTTTAAAAGAACAACAATAATAGCAACATCTACAACAAAGACCACATTCTTAGTCTGATTTGCAGGCTATTGATATCTAAGGTACCTAAAACTGAGAAGCAAATAGTTTTTCCACTATTACAGCACATTTTATTTGACACCACTTTCCATTAAAAAGTAAATTAATTTTCCCTGTGTTAATCAATGCTTTTCACCTGGCAATTAGGTGGAATAACCCGTTTGTAAAGACAGGAAGTTAGCATGTAAAACTGCAACTACCAAAGGAATAATTTTTGCCTTTCATATAATTTCTTTGACACGCAAGGCTTTTAAGGGAAGATGTGTCCAATCACTGAACAAAAACCAAAAGAAAAGTGGTTTCCAGTCTAGTGATGTGATCTTTTAATGCCTTATTCTTTCCAGCAATCCTATCAACTGCTCTGGGACTATTGGTATCAATAAATCCACTCACAGGAGTAGGAATTTGAAGTTTTAGGACTTAAACTACAGCCTAGCACAGTTGCTAGATGTTAATGGAGCAACTATTACATTTGACAGATGTAGTTTTGTAGGTTCACATGATAATCAAGTTGGAAGCAACCCCTGAGATCTCCATTCCAACCTCCTGCTCAAGAGGGTCAGCTACAGGGTCAGTCAGGGATTGATCCACTCAGGGCCTGAAAGATTTCAGGAAATAACAATGCACAGACTCTGGCAGCCCACTCTGCTTCTTGGCTGTCCAGCCAGGGAAGAAATGCCTTCTGATATCCAGCCTCAATCTGCCTTGCTTCAATTCAAATATATTGTCTCTTGTGCTCCCTACAAGCACTGCTGGGATGAGCCTGGGTCTCATGTGAGACCTCAACATGGTTGTACAATGCCTATATCTCAAAAAGACACATTCTGTGGCTCTCCTCATAGAGGTGAATGCAAATGATCTATGTTTCTCTAGAATCCACTGGTTTTCTCATATTTAGAATAAAATATTACAGGATTGTGTCCATTTATTAGTCTGTCATAAGGCAAATTAGAAGCTTCAAGTACCCTGTTCTTGACAGTTTGATAGTAATTATCTATCTCAGAAGGAGTAGAATTATAGAAATTTTCACTTATATATAGTAATAAGATGCTTCTGAGATCTTGAGATCCAAGGTGGTACTCAACTACTAAAGAGTATTTTGTTCTGCATGTTTAACACCCATAATTATTGTTCTATTCACAAACATCTTCCAGGTGTTTGTTAGACATCCTGCTATTTAATTGACACAAGTTGAGTACATTTGATTGAAGCTCAATGTGTTCCACTTTTGAATATTTAAGAAAAAATCTTCATGTCTTCAAGGACTGCTGGACACCAATAGAGGTTATTATAAAAGAAGCAAGAAAGTGTAACTCTACACCAGAGAAAGGAAACAATCCCAATTTTCAGGCCAATAATTACACGCAACAATCAAGCTCATACCCAAACTGTAGCTTCTGTATAAATACTAAGCCATTATGACAAATCTAGAAAATGGCAGCCACAATGAAATTCAGATTCCTTTCGAGCAATTTTGTGACACATTAATCCCAGTTCAAGTGAAATATATCAGAGATTGCATGTGCCTGTAGAAATCAGGTGGTAGGAGATGGGACAAGAGTATGAGCAGATGTGCTGGAGCAGACAGTGGAATAAGAAGCCGGAATTTCCATTGGGATTGGGCGGGTACAGACTAGACAGTGACAGGGGAGAAACTGCAGAGCTAGCAACAGAGATAGCACAGAGATTGCTGTATTATCTGTCAGGGAGATGAAACTCAGCTGTTTGTCATCTTCATATGAAATAAATGGGTGAGAAACGCACAGTTTATGACCTCCATCTGAAACACGTGGGTACAGAAAATTTGGGTACTATAGTCACATCAGAGGAAATGTAAGAGTCTGATTATGTTTAGCAAACTGGTCAAACTCTGACTTTTCATGCTTTAAAAAACAAACAAACAAGAAATTCTGAACAATTCCAAACCAAAACTCTGCAAAAAGCTGCTAACATCTTTTATTCAAAAATGTGTTTAATTTCTAACCCCACTAAACTCTGAAATCTAATGAAATAATTTCACTGTTCAAATATCTGAATGAGGACCACTGAACACCTCCCTGCAACACGACTACCAGGTATTTATGTTGGTGTTTTGCAAAAGCTGTTATTAACAGGGATAGTTTGAGACAATGTGCCATGTTCCATTTCCTATCTAGTGATTTGTAGGCTATTTGTTCTTATCAAAGCAATCTGAAACCGTCAATATCCTTGATATGCACATCTCTCTCCAGTCATTTGTGGGAAGTATCACTTTCTACAGAGAAATAAACAAAAGCTTGAATCTCTTGTCCTGAAAAAAATATAAATGCTGCCATTCAGCTGCCTCCTGGCTTCAGCCTGTGAAAAATACAGGAAAATAACACCAGGTACAGTACAAAAGAACTGGGGTATATCACTTTTCATCCTCCCTGGACTCTCTCTTTTCAGCTGTCACTTCTTGAGGCCTAAATACATATACACACAACTCACATTTTCCCAGATTTTCTGTTAAGGTTCACATTCATGTGAGACCAGCCTGGGCCACCCTTACTCCCCAAGAATGCTTTCACAGTTTGTGGTCCCAGAGCACCGAGTTTGACACAGTGCAGCACAAACGTCCCAGGAAAGGTCTCACAGTCTGGCGCCGAGCACGCTGCAGCCAAAGCGCTGAGGTAAAATGTTTACATGATATTTCTGATGTCTCAAATCAAAAGTGATGACTTGTAACTCCAAACCCTCAGCAAGGGAGTGATCATGGTTATTTTTTTTTTGATTTCTCCCCAGCCCACTTGGTGGAGAGGCATTAAGGGGCTGTGCAACACTTAGTTGTCAGCTGGGATTAAACCAGGACATGTGCTGGGTGGTAATACAGAAATATATTATTCCTGTATATATATATACATGTATATATATTCTGTATACATTTTTGTGCAGGGCTGGAGTTTACGCCCTGCACAAAAAATGCCACTCTCAGGGTACCAAGGGGCTGCAACCTGCACTTATTACTGTGCACTTCCCCCAGAAGCCTCAAGACAGTTGCAGTCTGGAAACTTGGTAGTCACATCATCCTGACACTGCCCCTGACCATTCTCTCATTCTCAGCACATGGCACATGCCTGGCAGGCTGGATTTAGCCTGTGCCTCTGGAGCTGAAACCCAAAGGAAAAGGGCTGGCGCCTGTGTGCACTCAGGAGAGCTGATGTGCTTCAGGGGAAAGTGTTCTGACCAGGAAAAAAGGCATGTGTCACTCCTTGGTGCTGACAGGACAGACAAAGCCTTGAGAAATGTAAGTGCTTCTGGAGCTGCTGCACATACCAGGGAGGGAGACAGGCGAGGGTGAGGCTTTGGAACACCTCTAAACACGGATGCCATAACACATGCAGCCTGGCAGCTCAACATCACCAACTCCAGAAACAATTTCAGAGATGAGCTTTGAGCACCATGGAGTCAAAATCAGTGATTCTCCATCTTACAGCAAGCAGGAATGTGCCTCCTTCCAGCTTTGCAGTGGGAGCAACAAGCAATTTGTTTCAAGAGCTTCTTGTTTCCCCTATTGGCATTACAATGTCTCAAGGCTTCTTTCTCTCCTTGGTGGTTTAAACTACACCCTCTGATAAATACCCTAAGATCTGTGCATTAACCAAACCCTCTGATAAACACCACAAGATCTGTGCATTAACCAAACCTCCTGCTTGGGTGCTATTCTCATTTCAAAACAATCAAATGGCATTGCCTCCTTATGGATTTCTGGCCATTCTGAGATTTAGTTTAAGCTGAGAGCTGTTTCCCTCCTCAAATCTGATTCAAGAGGCTGGACAGTAAAATCTGGCTGTTTCAGCTGCATCTCCATCATGTAACTATATTATTTTAAGGTCTGATTTTCATATGGTAATGAATTTTCCCTTTAAAAAATCAACATGGAAAGGGCTACACAAGTGTGCATGTTTGTCTACATTTGTGAGGAACCCACTGCAAAACTTTCTGGGAAGACAACAGTTTGTGAAATGTACCCATATGAGACTTCTTGCTTTGCAACTGATACTAGCAAAAAATTGAGACAGATCATAATCTGTCCTCCTGCAGGATCCAATGAAGATTTCTATGACAAAAAAACAAAGAAGTGGAAAAAGGCTTTACAATGCAGCTTTAAAAGTAGCCCTTCTCAGGTTAATACATGTAGTACATAGTTTAATCTGTGTATAGATCCTGTAGTCACTGCCTTGAGGTGACAAAGAAAAATCTGAAATATGGAAGGTGGAAGATGAGAGGGAGAGAGGGGGATTTAAGATTTTCTGGAAGTTCGTCTCCTAGTATACCTTTCCCCTTCCTTGCTCTGGATCCTCCTAAACCACACTATAAACCAAACATGATTCAGAGAGCACTCTTATGACGAGTTTAATTCCATCTATTTAAAATGTAGAGTAACATGGTACACTGTGAAGTCCTGTTTCCCAGGCTTCTCTTTTCAGAGAAGAGCTGTCTTCCCCCGTGTTTTAAATGAACTGAGGTAATTTCAGGCACTGCTGCAATCTAAGTAGTTGTGGCTACAAATATTTATACTAAAGCCATTTAAAAGAGTGAAAAAAGATGAATTTTAAATAAACTATGCAGAAGTACAGAAAGATTATGATAGGTAGATACTATTTGAAGAATTCTTAGGAGCTTCCTACTGCATTTTTTGACTCTTAGTTGAAGATAGTAGAGCTAAAAAGGAAACTGAGTGGGATTTTTTTCCTCAGCTGTTTATGATAGCACAGAGTACTTCTTGGAAAGGAGAACTCGAAATCCATAGCAACCTTCTTATGACAAGTTAAAGCTATTTGTGAAAAGTGGCCAAGGCCCGTGATCAACGGATACCAACACACTCTAAAAATGGAAGGACAATAACTCTCTTCAGTGCACTAACTTGTGATTATTAAAAAATGTTGGTTTGGGCATGCACTACTCAGTGAAGAATACTCTCAACCAAAATGTATTATTTCAAAAGAAACCTGGATTTCTTCTCATGGGGATGCCATACCCTCCACATAGAGACAACCCAAGTCTTCACTAGCACCCCATCTTACTTTTCAGTAATTTTAACAGAAAGCTAACTGTGACATATTAACAAAATTTACTTATAGGTGGCAAAAAAATACAACCTGTGAGAATTCTATGCAAGCCAGACTATCCAGCACGTACCAAGAATTTTTCCTGTTGTGGAGGCAGAAATGGGAACAAGATGCTTTAGGAAATAAGGATGATCTGCAAAAATAAAATAAAACTAAAGAATTCAGAGACACTTAGCCTGGTTTTCATACAGTTCTCTGTCAAAAGATGACAATGCTATCAAAAGTTGCTGGTAGTCTGAAAGGGTCATCAGATTTTGCTGGTGGACAACTGGAAAGAAACAACACTCAGGTGACTCCCTTCTCTGCATAGAGACCCAATGTGAGATTTTAACTGTGTCAAAAGAGAGGAGGTGCAAGTCCTAAGTGGGCTCTCACAGGCCAGAGGAAGACAAAAAGAGAACAGAATCCCCTTCAGTGATCTGTTTAGAGAGCATGGAGCATTTATGAGCACAAAACAAGAAACTTGGTCCATCCAGACAGCTTTGTTTTTATTTCTCCATCCTGTCATCCTATTTCATACTTAAAAGGATTAAAAAAAAAAAGTCATCCCAAACTTTGGGAATTAGTGTGTGGTCACAGGGACAAGTGGACCACGCAAATACCTCCTGCAGAAAATGATAATTTATATGTAACAGTTCAGCCTGAACAAGGAAGCTTTTTTCTTACACTGGAAAATTCTGATACTGAGCCTACAAGGTAATCAAGTCCACATATAAAGACAGCAAAATTCTTTATCACCAGTTCTTGAGTGTTATTCAGCACCTAGCAACAAAGCATCTTAGTCTTCAAACAAAACACAACTCATAGTAACAAACGGCTTATCAAAATAACGTTTGAATGCATTGTTATTCCGAATTTTAAAATTCTTTGTCTTGAGACCAATACAGAGATTACTGATGCAAGTAAACTAACAAAAGTAAAAGACTGTACTTTAATTACTGTATCACCCACAGGCTATGAACTAGGCAAAAATAAAGTGTGTATCACCTTTTTACAAATGTTTAGCATGATTTAATAAAGCCAATGTTTATTTCAGAATGAATATATAGTAGAAGTACTGTTTGCTGAACAACCAATTAAAATTATTATTCCTCACACTCTTAATTTTATTCATAAACCCAAAAATCTTCAAACTCAACAACTTGTAGTAAAATTCTACTTCTGCTATTCCAAAGAATTATTGAAATGTTATCTTTAGAACAGCAGTCACAGTAAGTCTGCAGCAGTGAAACCTGATACAAAAACAATTGCTTTTTCCACAGCAATGGGATTTAGGAAATTTCAGGCACTAGAAAAGAGCCTTCAGATTTTCTTTGTTACTTTAAAAAAAAAAAAAAATCGAATGCTGAAGTATGCTACACAAACCTACGGGCTTCAATTCTCTGCACCGAGTGATTAAAATGCACAATTTTTGAGAACTATGCAGTAAATAAACCCCTCCCAGCAGTAGAAAGCCTCTAGCTTCAAGTTATTTCTGTAGTAACATTTCTCCAAATTATTTGGATGCCTGTTCCAAATGCTTTTAAAACATCTGTCTCAAGTCCTTGTTTCAAAGTACCAAACTGGAGCATGGAATCTCAAAAGTTTTTATGTGTTATTTTCCTCTAAAATACTGTTGTCACTGTTGTGAGATTCTATTTAAAAAAACAGACCAAAATAAACTAAACCAAACCAAGCCAACATTCATTTAGCACTTAAAAACCACGGAAGCAGTCATTTATTAAAATACTTACAGATTCTTTCTCTTATCCACATTTCAGAAATGCTTCAGGAATCTTAGTGTTCATCACTTGCATCAGTAAGACAAGAACCTTCAGGGCTGTACTCTCTTCTTCAGAGAGTTTTCTCATTTCCTGCTGATTAACTTTTAAGATTTCTATTCTTTCACCAGAAATTGGTGGCAGTCAAACTCCTCAGATCCTTGAAAGAAATCTGACGTGTTATCAGAGTTTACTGCAATCATTAAAGGGGAAATGGGCTCTTTAAGCTATAGAAATCACAGGAGATGGTCTCCTTCATTCATCCTGCCAAAACTTCACTAAAAAAATCCTGAAGTTCACTAGCCAATCGTTATTCTTTCTCCCTTTTTCAAGGGACTGAAGGCAGAATATGGCATCAAATCAGTTCTTTCAATGGAAAAAACACTACTTCAAAGAGAGAACATGAAGACAAGTTCAGACCTAAATCCAAATCCTAGTTTTAAAATTCCAGTGGTTCAATTCACCCCTGAGACTGTGAAGGGTTCACTACAATGCATAATAATTGCTGTACACCTCAGCAGCATTTCTGTAATCCCATAAAATTCTGAATTTTGTCTTTGTTGTTTCAATGCTTAATGCAGTTACATTTACACCCAACTTTCAATGTGTACCAGCAGCCTGACACAGTGGAAACATTTCTATGGTATCAGACAGATGAAAGAGCAAATCCTATTCCCTTATATTCCAGGTGGTATTCTCAGCCCTTCCCAGAAGCCTTATCAAATAAATGTCTTTTACTGTGTGCCTTGAAGCTACTCTGCACAAAGAGGTGGTGGAAGGAGGAGGAAATTCCAGACCTGAAGCATGTGCCACCTTTTCAGATAAAAATTCCTTGTCAGTTGACTTGTACAGGAAAATCACAGCCAGGAGTCACTTATCTCAAGTTCCACTCTCTATCTACCTTGCAGACAAACTCTGTTAACCCTAAAATTAAAGACACCATAATCTAAGAAGGCTTGGTATCAGAGATTGCCGCTGTAAAATATGAACTGGCCAGTACAATTTCCATAGGAATTCTTCTTTTTTCCTGCCAAACAGATAACACTGAAAGTGTTTAGTGCCTTTGAATGGTGAAATTCACATTTTACAGTTCAGTCACTGCTGCAGCAGGTTTAGGTGTAGGTTAGGCAGGGCCCTGTACCAAGTATCGCACACTCCTCCACAGCCAGTGCTTGAGTAGTGAGAGCTAAGAGGAACTCAAAAAGAGGAACTCAAAGATTCCTGCTCACTACCAATCTGCTGCTGACTGACCACAGTCACTACAGCCAGTGTTGGTGTCACTCTTGTGAAGTCCTGAAGTCAACTGAGCCACTTGAGCTGTTGCTCCTAAGTCCTGCTGAGTGTCATCCACACTGTCACTGCTACGATGGTTCCTGGTGAGCTGCAGAGCAGGGCTGCCACTGGAGCCGCAACTTACACTTGTGTGTTTCAGAACGGCTTGTTTCACCGGAAATTATGAACTTATTAATAAAATAAGATAAAATTAGATGCCAAAAAAGCCAAATGAAGTACTGCAAATGGGAGCAAAGCAAATGGAATTAGCTGAGAATATGTAAAACCTTTGGTTCTTAGATTTGCTTGAGAGCATTTTCATGGTTAAATGTGGAATTTGCAGATTCTTGAAGATGCACTACTTCCATCTGCATTAATGGTAAAATTAATTTTCTTTTAGTACTGAAGTTCTGAAATGTGCATTTTTGGTATTTTTTTGTGTCTTAGGAACATTGTTTTCAATGATATACGTAGTAATGAAATATATATTTCCTACAGTCCTGCTTTGAGGCATAAAACTAAGCAAGTCACATAATAGAAGCCTACACAAAACATGAAATGCATCTTGCACATATATCAAATACAATGCAACAGAAATATGATAAATATATCCAGCTTGCTTAGTGCTAGAGCAAGACAGAAGTCCACTGGTTCCTCCAGTGATGCCAATTTTTTGACCATTTTTTCCTCCTCTGAAGTACATCAGATACTTGGTGAAATACAATGTGTTGGCAAAATACAATGTATTGTACTCTTGGCTGCTTCCTGGCATTATGTATTGATTGAGGTATTTATCTAATAATTAATCATCTCCAGAATGAAATGCTTCCATATGTATTTAGCAATGTCTCGGGATGCCTTACAGATGCAGTACACATTGCTGCAAAATGAAAACAGAGGGCTGAACTCTCCAATTTTAGGTACATGGAAACAACATCAGGATTACATTTCCTTAACTATTTAATTTTCCAAGGAGACAATAAGATAACTTGACAGTTTTAGGGATGGAAATGCTTCTAAGCTGCAGGAGTAAAACACTAAAGGAAGGGTTCAAGCTTCACTACGTCAATACAGAACTCCAAATTTGGTTTATGAATATGGCTGAAGTCACAGTAAGAATACAACATCTGTATGCAGGAAACACTTAGGATCCCCAAAGTTAGGGGCCTGTATAGAGGAAAACAGTGATTCCAATAACCATCATCTGTGATGCCAGTGCCATGAGCAGGAAGAACATAAAAATGGAACTGATACTCCCTCCCCTCTCTTGTGTTTTCTACAGTTAACAGTTTATTACACAGAGAGAGAGGGAGAGTTGAACCATCTGAGCTGACAGTCCCTAGTCCAGGGACATGGCCTGGGCTGGCTCCCAGCTCAGAGGCAGCGCTGGTCCTGAGAGCATTCCCGAGAGCCCTGCAGGGCATGCATCATGCAGGGTCTGCTGCACAGAGCAGGGGCAGAGCCGAGCAGGAGGAAAGGGTCCTGTGGGATCCAGGGCAGCTCCCTGTGAGAGCCAGGATAGCTGTTCACCACATCCCATCCACACCTCCCTGACAGCTGTGTATCTCAATTGCCCTGGTGCTGCACGCTCCACCTTTTAGTGCCCAGATAACCCTCCACAGGAGGGTCAGCCACAGTGTGAGTGGAAATGATGAGCAGTGAAGAAGATAAATCCTTTCCTTAGTGCTGCCAACCCTGAGGCCCTGAAGAGCACTGCTTGCAGCCCTGTCTGCTGTGTGCCACGTTTCACTCGCTGCCACAGCCCCACTGTGCAGACACTTGACAGACAGGGATTGTCCCTTCCCTTACACAGACACACGTCTTGGGTCACCACTGACAGCTCTCATATTCCTCCTCTGGCACAGAGTCTGGCACAGAAATACCACAGCCTGTTGCTGAGATACTGAAGAGGAAAAAAACCCAAACCAAAGCTCCACAAATAACCCTAACCCACTCAAACCCACGCCAAACTCCCTCTTTGCCCTTTGCAGAATTTGACACGCCTGCACAGTGGCAGCTGTAATGTCTGAGGCTGTGACTGGCAAGGCAGCCCTCTGTTTACAAACAGGCAACACAAGTAACTCAATTTGGCACAGCAGAAAACACATTCACTAAACTCTACAGTCAATAGGTCATGTGACGATAACCAAAAGCACAGAAAAGAGTTGTCAGCTGTGTTCCCTACATCACCCAGAAAAAAACCCCCATAAAATCATAAAAAAGCAACGAACCAACCAAAAAAAATCAAAGAGCTGTGCATCCACAAACAGTCAGACCAATCTTATTTTAGTACTAAAACAAGATCAGTCTACTTTTCTACATAGTCAGAAAGCTGGCCACTTAGGAAAAAAAATTAAGTGTTTTAACATGGGAAGAAGAGAGGAGGGAAAAAGAGAAGAAGGCAGAAAAAGAAGGAAAAAATGTGAAAAAATCTGAGTGGAAAATGCATTTTCTAGAGGAGTATTTTTTCCCTCCCATGAAACTTGGTCTCTTGGATACACTAATAAATGGATTTTGATTATAATTTATTTCATTACCAACTACAAATTGTCCCTACACATTATGGTTTCTCACATCAATCCCTCCTACAAAGACATTAGTGCAGACAAATGGCTCAGGAGGTAATCCATTCTCACTGGGAAACAAATTATCCCATAACAATATCCTCAGAGCAAAGCTGCCACAATGTAAATATCTACTGTGTAATACAAGCGCTTAAAAATAGAATCTTGATGAATCAGGACTTTGGCTATGATCTCGTTCCTTAAAAATACCAGTTTATTATCAAAAAGATCTCACTCAATTTCTAACATTTACATATTTAAGTCATTTTATATCTATTAGCACCAATAAGCTAAATGAGATTTAAAGTATGTTTTTGCTTATTACTTTGAATAGGACTATGAAAGATTAGGGCTACCAAGAGTTAATTTCCAGAAATGTAACTGCTCAACCAGTCATTAAAGCAAATTTTCTTAACAGTAACATTTTATAGGATTAACAGTTGATTTAAGATGTGATCTTCAGAACAAATCACCATTTAAGAAAAAAATCAGTATTTTCCCTTTGAATAAACTGTGCCTACTGCTCACAATCCTTTATTTATCCTTTATTCTACAACACTGAGCATGAGAGGCAGTTGTTTTACCAACATAAGGTATGAGTTTTGATATTTAAACATCATGGTGACAAACAAAACAGAACATCTCAAAATTCTTGGTTTTATGAGAGCCTCAACAAAAGAATTCAATACTTTCCTAACAGAGGGACACCAAATGTTTCTGGTGGAAAAAGGAGAGCAGGTTAAGGACAAGACCTTTCCTGTTACAGTAAATGTGTCAAAATAGAGGTCTGTTACCAAATAAAATACTTTTAAGCCCATACTTCCCCAGAACTCCATAAAGACTAATTCCCACTGAACAGAGAAAAGGACAGAAGGACCATCAGTGGCCAGAAAAAAGCATCAGGATGACATCACTGCCTGTCTGCTAGCCAGGAAAGGAAGAGAGGGATTATCTGAACAGTGAACATCTGGATTGTGTATATAAAGGCAGTGAAGGATTTTTATACATATTAGTTCACTGAGCTCCACTGAATTTTTATCTCACAAAGAAACAGTAGTGCTATGATACGCTTTTAAAATGAAAAAGCAACAGGAATTCCAGTGGTCTGGGTTAGTGTATTAAAAGATACACAGATTTATCATTCACTGCTTCTCTACTATATTTAATTGAAAAACTTGGCAGATACTTCAACTTGCAACTCTTTCTTTTTGATTAAAACAACACAACTTAGTAACACTGACTTTCTTCTTTCTGTGATAGAAGATACAAAGATTGCAAGTGACTTGATTCTGAACTTAAAGAACTGAAATTCAGTAATATACTCAGTTCCCCACCCCAGTATTGTAAAGACTGCTTAAAAAAATCTTACACATGAAGTGTTTCCATTTCCTCAGAATAAAACTCAAGTCAAATTCGTATTTTCACATATTTTCATCTCTAGAGTTGTAGTACAAACAAAAAAATCAACTTTATTCTAGTACAACTTTATTCAACTTTATTCAACTTTATTCTTTGCAAAAAAAAAAAAAAAAAATCCTTACCTTGAACTGTTAAAGTTGCTGATGCCTCAGCTTTTCCAACCATATTTTCTGCAACACAGGTGTATGATCCCATGTCTCCTGCTGTTACTTTCCTGATTTTCAAGGTATGATCATCACGGATTTCGTATCTTTAAATATACATAGCAGTTAACAATGAATAGGATTAACATAACTTTGTACAACTTCTGTAAAGGGTAAAAACATTGGGGATTTTCCTTCAAAAATTCTTATTTCTGTATTTCCCATAAGGGAAAAAAAAAAGGGATAGATACTTATAAATTGATAATGTAAAAAGAAGTTTTAAAACCAAAATATATCCAAGTATTTGAAAACCTTATTCTGATATTATTTGCACACAACTGCAAAGCCCTAATGCAGAACATCTTAATTGTTAGAATTCTTAATATAATATTTATTATTCTCCATCTGAATGACAGATTTTTTTTCATATGGTTGAAAAGAAAATATTGTTCCCAAGAAGAGCAGAATTGCTAGAAAGTCAAGATAAATCACAATTCATTGGTTTTTTTTTTTCCCTAAAGAATAATGTGGCCTTTCACCAATTTCTTTCATTTCATCACTCTTCTCTCTTTTTTTTATAATGCAATGTGTTTCTATTTATGGTAGGTAGATTTTTCTCCTAAAAATTATAGTTTTTATTAAAGCTACAGATGACATTATCAAGAATCTGGACTTGCTGGCCAAAGCCAACTGTTAAAGGGTTTTTTCTTTCAGGCCACTCCCTTGAAAGTTTCTTAAACTGATAATTAGGATTGCAAAGTAAGCAAATAAGTGTTTAATCTATCTATCACAGGATGTATTTATTTCTAATAACATGTTTTACTTTTTGGCCTGAACTACAGCAATGAAAAAAAAAATAAGTTCACTGGAAATCTAACAAAGTAACATAAACATGTATAACCAAGGCAGCTTTCTACATAACCAGACTACATTTTATATCCATTGCAAGCCCAATATATACTTCTTGACATTGTAATCTCTTTTACTATTTTTTATACATTCTCAAAAACTTTTAGTAATCACAAAAGACTCTTCAGTTAAAAAAATAATCTGTATCTGATATTGCTGGCTGAACTTGGTTATTTTATGTTACATTTGCCATGTGTTGTCGCAAAAACTTGAAAACAGGCTGTCCTTAAGTTTCAACATAAACTGGAAACTCAACTAGAGCACAGTGCTAATTAGAAATGTTTTAGGGGACCAAGGCAGGTCTTTTGTATTCAGGACAAAGAAAACTAGCTGTCAGTCACTGAATGGCCCCATCATATACCAAACCAGGTGTCATAAAAAGGGTAACTCCAAGTACTGCACCTTGCTTTTGGTAGCTCCCCGTCATCTTTCCTCCATCTCACTGTAGGTACTGGGTCACCTCTTGCCTCACACTTAAACTCTGCACTGTCATCCACAGTTACTGCCAGATTGCTTGGCCTCTTCACAAAAGATGGTCTCTCTAAAGGGAAAGGAAAGGAAAACGAGGATTAATCCAGTGGTTCTGTGTCCAGATCGCACAGGATTTCTGTGAGGTTGCTCACAGGTGTCAGCAGCAGCAAGCATTCCATGCAATAATTTCCAACACTGCATTTGAAAGGCAACATTTTCTTTCACCAGCACACATGAAAGTAAAACAAGCCAAAAAAATCCCAGAACATACTCTCTGCAGTTTTTGTTCATCAAAACTGCTGCTATCCCTGACTTAAATTGCAGGACATGGATGACCCAAGTCCTCGCTCACCAGAGTCAGATCAAGTGCTGCACTCTTGTGCTCAGACTTTCCGGAATAAAAGGTGATCTCAGAACAGGCTGTGTTATTTTGGTAAACCCTGTGAATTTCAGGAAAGCTATTGATACACTTTTCTACCTGTAACAGGATTCAACGCTGTAGGTTGCTGGGCTATTCACACTTTCATAGTTCCACACCAGGCTGCGTTGCAGTGAGGTTTGCACACTCCCAAGGATAAAAGTGGCTTTAAACAATTTCTGGAATATTCCAGGAATGACCCATCTAGAAGAGCAGCACCAGATGACAACAGCATGTCCATAAAAGAAATGAGAAGGTTTAACGGGAGAGTGTTTGGCGGGTTCCTTTGCCTAAGGCAGATGAACTTTTTGTCTATAAACCTGTGAAAGCTCTGAGGGAGTTGAGAAGGCAGTTGCATGTTTTCACTTGTATGTACTAAAGATATAAATACCATCCCTCTGGAACTGCAAGAGTCTGAAGCCATTGGCACCATCAGGAAGTGTGAATGCCCAAAAATACATCACAAATTTCTCACAGGAGCACAAAACGACCAGACAGAAGGATAAAGAGACAATCCCATGCTCTTCGTGTCTCACATTTTTGCTTGAAAAAAGCAGTTCTAAATATTACTCTGGCTTTGCAGACAGAGAGATCCAATATTACAAAAACTTAATGGTTCAAAAAGGAAATGTGAACTGAACAAAACCTTATTTTGAAAAAAGCTTTCTTTAGTCATGAGGATGCCCAGACCAGCTGACACTTGTGCTGTAAAAAATTTAACTTTGCTGGCAATGGTAGGAAATTATGTTAAATGAAACAGCAAGTTGATCTTTAAGCTGTCACTTCTAGCTTGAGTTCATATACATGAAGTGAGAAATAAAACAGAGATCTACAGACATAAATCTTGCTGTGAATTAAAAAGATACAAATATAGACAAACCCCTACCCTGGCCCCTTTCTTATAGGTGCCAAAAAACCAAAACCTGAATGTAAGAAAAGAACATCCTCACTAATCGTCTGAGTAGGAATATTTTGAGGAAGAATATTTAACTTAACTATGCAAGAGAAAACGGACTGGTCTGGTAAGTCCAGGACTGCTGCCCAACTGCATAACTCACAGGAGACACATTGTTCTCTGGATCAGTTTCCTAAAGGAAGAGTAATGGACTTCCAGGAGTTTTTGTCTGCCCATTTATAACACTCTTATTCAAATGCAGAAAGGGATAAGAGAAATCAGCACTGATTTAAGAATCCGTCTTTGTCACATGATTATTTGGTACACACAAGGAAAGCTTAGCAAGGATCACTTTGAAACTTTCTAATATTACAGTTTCTGGCATGCAGTCCTCCCTCTGATCTAAAGCAGAGACCTAGAAGCAAAAGTTCAACTTCTAAATAACCAAACCTCATAAATAGAAGATTAATGGAGAAAAGGTTTAATACATGAAGTTAGCACATTTCTTGTGCTTCTTCATGCATATCCAAGTCTGAGTTGAAAGAATAAGGTGTATTAAAGGTTTTTAGACACAGGCTGGTCAGACATTCAAAATTTTACTGCCCCATTTGAAAACAAAATCTTGCTGGTTTTCCCAGGCTGAAAATCTGAAATATGTCTGAAAGGAACAAGAGATGAAGAAAAAGCCAGACAGAGCTCTGCCTGCAATGCACGCCTCTTACAGGTGTTTAACAACAGTAGCATTTTTTCTGCCTAAGATACCAAACAGTCCAGCCCATCATTCCCTGGTTGGCAGGAGACTAGTGATGAGCTATTACATGGTACAGTTAAATAGGAGCCTGGTGCCAGGACTTTACTCACGTAATTACAATTTACTTTCAAGCTGAGATTTTGCTTGAAAGTTCTGCAAGTCCATTTGACAATAAACTTCCTCCCCTACTGCTTTGAAAGTGTTTATACAAAACCAAAACACAACAGTACAGGGGATCACAAAGTCATCCTCTGCTTCTAAAGGATTACCCACCACTTTCTTCCTGGATACTCAGTCTGAACAATTCTAGGATGGTGTAAAACCTTGTTTCATTAAGGAAACCCCTGCTTCACATGAAACTCTCAACAGGTCTTCAAGTTGCCTGAGTCCTAGCTCAACAATGTAGGGAAGAAAGATAAAAGTGCCAAAGATAGACAAGACAGCTCTTAAGCATGAACTTAAGGGGAAAAAAAAAAAAAACAACCCACCAACAAACTACTAGTACTGCAGCAGCACTGTGGTGCAGCACAGTGTGCTGTGAACCAGGGCTTAGATGGTCTCATCCCATAAAGATAAAACACCTTTTTTTTTGCAGAAACAATCAAGCTATCTCAAGCCTCCTCTACTTTAAAGTAAAAGGGGTCGTATTTTGAAGGACAACCACCTATGTTCTCCTGTGCTGAAGGAATATTGAGACTTCACTTGGACTTAAAGCTTTCCCTTCTGATGTGACAACAAAACATGCAATTTTCAGCTAAGCTCAGCTATCTTAAATGAAAACGTATTTTTTGATGCTCAGAGGGACTAACAACAGGATCACTAGAACAAGCAGATCTGTTGTAGCTTTACAACACTTAGCATATGCTCCTATAAATGAAAGTATAATTATTTCAAATAGAAATTTAGAGTAATTCTGAGTCTCTCCAGTAAGATGGAAAAATTAGGTCTCTGCTTCTTAAACTTGTTAATTTTTGTTTTGCTGTTTTTTTCACAAGACTGAGATCCAGTCACAGAGACTGGAATTATTCTCAGTTTGAGAATTAAATACAAACGCCTCTTATAATAGGAAAAATTGTCCCAGGTGGGCTGCAGAGCCCATTACCTTCCTTTTATTTGCTAGATTACAACCATGAGGAAAACATTTTCAGCACTGAAAAGGAAAGGGATGAAAATAATCTTTAGAGAAAGGCTTACCAGGAAAAACGAGATATGTACATTTTCACTAATAGAGTCTAAAAGAAATTCTTACCCAAAACAGTGAGCTCTGCAACTTCACTTTCACGTTCTCCAACCATATTTGTTCCAACACAAACATATTTGCCAGCATCATTCTTTCTTGTGTATGTGATCATAAGCTTTCCTCCTCTGATCTAGAAGAAATCAAGGATAACAAAAATACTTTATTATGAATTATCGATTTAATAATAATAGCTTGAAAATATTTAGTTACAGATAACAGAACAAGACACTTGGGGTTTTCTTTATCACGTATAGACGTGGAAAAAATTAACTGTTAGCGTAATTTCCTTCTCTTATGTGTTTTAGTTTTACATCAATATTTTAAAATCTCTGAGATGTGGACTCTTGTTAGTTTTTTCTTCATTCTGTGTAATGTAAAGCTGGCTCCTCACCAGCCTGTTTAATGCTTGTCAGCCAGAAGGACTACAATTCCTTCCCATGTACTGATACAATCAGGTGGAGAGTAAAAATTAGCACGAGACATAAATCTCATTTTCGCATCAAGTGCTGCAATTACTGTTTCTTGACAAGAAATGCGTGCACGCTATCCTGCTGCTGGTTGTGCTCATTATTATTCATGAATTTTGTGTTTGTTTTGGTTTTCATTTCTTAAGGAAGTGAAGGAAATTCTTTATTCTTTAATTCTTCATCTTTAAATAAGTAAGTTTAAAGGCTGATAAGCAGCTGAATGGAAGAAATTATATTCTTATTGGGAAATGAGTAACATTCTGCTCTTAATTTTGACTTCGGCATTTGGGAGATAATGGAATTGCAATACCCCCAAATTAGTGAACACACTTACCTTTGTGATTCCAAATCTTATTATGTTATATAAAAATGTATATTAAATGCATATGAAAATATCTGATCTTCCTTTAAAAGGATTTATTCCCCCGTTTTATTGACTAAATGGTTGAACAAGTCTCAAAGTTCACCAAAATGCAGCAAAATTTGTGTAGAAAGCTGCATATGTACCATTTTTACTTTGCTATACAAAGAAAGTTCCTTAATTCCAGAAAATACATTTTGAAGTGCACACATGCTTACGAGCCCCATCACTTCTGAAAACCACTGCAGTTGAAGGCATGGGTGGAAGTAGACAATAAATAAAAGCCACATATGAAGCTACATGAAAGGCTCTAATGTGGTCAGTGACAAGGAGGAGAGTGTTCTCAATATGAGGTATTTAGCTCGAGTTGCCTGCAGCTAGAAATCCATCCCTGGAAATTTGACATCTTGAGCAGCGTTGGGCTCTGATTGTCATTGTAGGATGTACAGGCACAAAGATGACAGTCAGTTATTGAGATAAATGGACACGCACGTGGAGCGTAGATAGTGTTGCATACAAATTTCATTCTGTTGCCTTTGGCACTCATTGCTTGAGAGCACAAGAGATATGTCCTTTATCATTCAGAAAGCTGGTAATGCTGAAATTTCAGTGGAGATTTGAGGCATGAGGAATGAAAAAAATAAAGGTGACCTGCAAACACACATTTTTCAAGAATCTAGATGCATTTTTAGATTGCTGACTGCCTGAACTGGTAAGCAGAGGAAGAGAATGCAAAATATAAGTAGAAGTCTATCTGTATTTATTCCTGTTTTACATCTCCCTAAATCATAGAAAGCAACTGATTTTCCAAATAATGGATGCAAAGGATTTTTAAAAAACCCAATTTTTGAACGACTTTCACTTGCATTTTGGGTATTTATATATCCAGATACATACGCAGAAATATATATCTTTTACGTATATAAATATCCCACTGGATAGAACAAAGAAACATATTTCTACACCACAAGAATTTGCCAACTCATCTGATGATTTCAAACCCATGTAAACTGAAATCAGTGATTTTCATTCATGTCTTCAGAGTCTAAATCCTAGTGACATTCAGTAGCATTTGTGCTCCTCTGTTATTTTATCACTTAAGAAAATCCCAGTCAAATCCACCGCAATATGACACAACTGCATCTGTAACAAAAACTGTAACCTTAAGTAAGAACAATCCTAGGAATTTCTTGTAGGAATTGCTACAAGACTCTCTTCAAAGCACAGATGGAGAGAAGCATTAAAGCAGAAACATATGAAAAACGAAGAATTCATTGAAAGCTGATTTTCTTGCAAGTTATTTGAGATTTAGACAAAGAAGGAGATGCAGAGGAAACATTCCCTCACGGATGTTGACGCAGACTTCCTAAGATGTGACACACATGCTGAAGGAGGCTGTGCTTACAACATGGAATTCTGAATGTATGTGCAAAGGGGTTTCTTTTGTTTGGTTGGTTGGTTTCCTTAAAACATGAGAAGGGTTTAGAACTTTAGCTACAATGATGGCTATTCCATATGGAATTGTGATAAATTACACAGCTACAACAAAATGTGCCACCAGTGAATGTGGAATTACACATGTCTGTAACTGGAGCAGTCACAGATGGCTAGAAGGAAGTGAACTTCCCCTGGTGGGCAACTACCAAAATTCTTCATTACATTTTAAATAATTAGGTACCCACCATCTCAATAAAACTGGCCAATCCCTTCAGTTTAACATGAGATTGCAAATTAAAACTGCAGGTATGAAAAATTTATGTTGTCTATGTGCAGTATTTCCTCCCAAGAGGCAATCCCAGAAATACCTATGGACCACAGACCAATGGCTTTAAGTAAAAAAAGCACACAATGGAAGACATGCGTCACTGCTGAATTTATCTTACCAAGTTCATATCCAGTATTTAGAGCTGTAAACAGTCAATCACCTTTGGAGACAGTACATGAAATCTTGCAAATTACAACTATTCACAGACTGAGTATACATAACAGTTAATGAAGGCATTTTGAGTGCTCTGGCTCTTCTCATGTTTTTGCCCTTGCCCCTAAATACGCCAGCTGGACTTTATAGCAGCAAATGATATAATGGTTTGCAAAAGTGACAGGCAGTGAGTGTACCATTACATCCCAAACCTCCTGAAGACTTGTGACCATGCTGAATACCAGGAGGAGTTCTTTCTTCCCAGTAAACAAGACACAGAAAACAGTTTTATTCCACTGCTCTAGTAGACATGGTTGTGTCGTGGGAAAATAATGGCTTTGCTAACTGCCAAAGCTTAAAGTCTAATTCTAAAAGTCAGTGTCATGTTTCATTTATACCAAAGTGAAGCCGAAGCGCTTTTTTTGACTTTTCATGCCTCTTCAGGATTCTGTTCTGTGCCTACCAGCAAATCTATCAGGGATTTGCAAGTAGGATAATACAAGAATAGCACTGAATTCTAATAAGAGAAAAAGATTGTGATCAGCATTTCACAGATGATCTTACAGCTGCCTGTGAGATGTATGGATTATTGTATGTATGCTAAGAAAATATATGATGGTATGGCGACTTACAAAGAGTTTTTGAAAGCTATTTTCTATGACCTGCCTGCCTGACCATATCTTGCTCCTCATCAGCAAATTGCTCATTCAAGCAAGTCCACTTCATTTATTTCTTTAAACAATAGTTGGAGATGTTCATCCAGAAAACCGTAGGCACCCACAGAGTTAACTAGGTCCAGAATTGCAAATTATGGCCACCCAGCAGCAAAAAATCATACACAAATAATGAATCAACTCAGTCAGCCAATAAATCAAATCCATAAAAACTTACCCAAGGGTTCTACAACATACCACCAAGAATTCAGTATAGCTGTACACACATATATTCTTATTCTGAGACCATATTTTATATACCTATGTGCGTTGTGTATATGTGTGTAAATTTCTGTACATATAAATCCATACCCATCTGTCTGTGTTATGAAATATTTTTATATATGTGGGTGATTCATTTACTTTTTACAGAAATGTGGTATGAAATATGAGACTGAATGAAGCCATAAGAGAAACACTTGGGGAGTCCAAATATAAATGTGAGTGACATTTTTTTTTACTTTCTTTCAGTTCCTAGTTTATTTAATAAATGAAATCTGCTCTATTGCAAAATACTTCTAAAGCAAACAAATTCATAGGAAAATCAAATGTAGACCGCAGAATTAAATACTGACTTCTGTTTGTATAGCCAGGGTTTCTGCATATGTGATATCCCAAATTTCATATATTTCAGTCTTCTACAGTACAGTATACACAACAACCCATTTTTTTCATTCTCTAAATTAGAAGTGGTGGGTATGTAATAAATAGTGTCACCAATGGTATATCCAAATAAAATGGAGCCTTTATTTCTTAGTTAAGAAACACAGAGTTTGTTCATTTCCCTCTGTCTGGTCTAGCATCCCAAAATATCCATATCACAACCCACCATTGCCAGAGAGACTGTAAAGACATGGAATGTCAGCAATAGAAGGCAGTTTTGCACTTTGAACAAAGTTGAACAAAAAAGTACAAATGACTATCTTAATTTCTATTTAAAAATTTGTACCTTGTTCCAAGCCTTGTGAATCCCATGTATTCTTCCCTACCTATTATAGCATGCTTAAATATCAGACACTAGACATCAAAATGTGTTTGGAGCAGGTCTTCAACAATGATTAAAGTTTGTTCTTGTTTAACTTCAAAGTTCAGACAGACGAGTCTGTCCTGCTTTCTGTTCCATTCTCTGGGACCCCAGGAAGGTACATGCTGCCTCCTCCAGATCAAACACACAAAAAAATCTATTTGAAAGTAGCCTGAAACATTCTTTCAAGTAGTCTTCCTGTGCTGTAAATCTGTCATGACAAAGTGCAAGTCAATTGTTCTCCCCTACCACAGACCAACAAAACAGCTTTGCAATACAGACCGGCCTGAAGGCAGCCTAAAGGAAGGTGCAGAACGCACAGGAAGGTGGCTTTATGTAAAAATAAGGTATTTAAGGTAGATAAAATGCCAATAGATTCAAGCTGCTCCTTCTGGCACCCCTGCCAATCTGATACATCAGAGGCAGAATCAGATTCAAGTCCGTTCACGAGACTCCTTTTCCCAATTTTCTGGCCTCATTATTAATGACTTGAACTACAAGAAGGTGGATTTCTACAAAGCCTTAAGGGTTATCTGTGTCCTGAATTGCTTGGTGAATATCAGAGGCAGCTGAGAGTTATTCAGCTCTTGGCATTATCACAAGACACCAAATATCAGAATTCATGTGTTTGATGCTTCAACACCCAACGAGACTGTAGGAACAGCCAAGATATATGCAGAATTTCATAAACCAAATTCAGAAAAGAAAAATCCATGCCTCAGCACATGTGATTTTCAGAAGTTTAAAACTGTAACAATTCCAAATTAACTTTCTACAAACATTTGGCTTTTGTTAATCACAAAGGAAGATTTAATTCACAATAATCCGTATTGGCTCACATTAGTTAGAACTGATTTCTGAACAGACAGCTACGTTTATATTGCAGTATTTGAACCAGTAAAATACTTCTCTGAAATGCTTTCACAGCTACAGTAAAAAACATTTTCTATGCAATATTTCTTTTCTTATTATAAATCAAGATTAAAATCTTACAACAAAAGCATGTTACAACTATCTTCATGGTCTTAAATCTGTTCTACAAAGATCACCAAAAATGTTTTAAAAAAAGCAGCAAAAGCTGTTTTTCACATTGTTATTTACTAAGTACAGAAAACATACTAAACTCAACTAATGGACAACACTTAGGTACATTCTATGGGTCACTGAAATTATATCTGGAACTATCAATCTTTCTGCAATATCCAAAGGTGGCCCTGAATGGGAATGATGTGTTTACAGTGACAACTGTGAAATTTCTGTAAAACTGTAAACTTAACCCCACGCATAAATCTCCCCTGGATGCACTGGTGCACATGTAGCTTTCACTACAATCAGTGATTGAAATCAGAAGTAAAAGTGAACTTGAACTGAACTCGATGTCTGGTATGTCTTCATTTCTCTTCCCTTAAGCAAGTCAGACGATTTGAAGGATCAGTTACACATGAATCTTCTTTTAAGGATCACTACTACTGTGTTATTTACACACTTCCAAGGATAAAATCTCAGACCAGCCAGGGTTAATTTTCCACACAAAATCTCTCAGTTTTTTATTACATTACCTAAAGAATCACAATTGTAATAAGGAAAAATAATACTAACAAACCACAAATTTTAAAACATGTGAAAACATCCTACCTGGTAACCATAAAAAGAAACTACACAACCCAAGTCTCCAGAGGAATTTAGCAGCCTGTTTCTCATTGTAAAAGGTCACTCTGAGGGGCCGTGTTAAAGTCACCAAGGATGAAGCCAAAGGCCCTTCAACATCACCAGACCTGACTCTGCATGCGGCAGATCACACCCAAACCATGCAGACAGCACCAGGGGTGGAGGGAAGAGAGTATAACCACCACGGCTTTCCAAAGGGGCCCAGACTGCTGCTGATTCCAAGGGGATTTCAGTTCCTGATTGCCATTGCAGGTATTGACAATATTGTCTTACTTTTCTGAGTCTGGAACTAATATTGGCAGGATTACAACATGGATTTAAGACAACAGTATATCGTCAGGTGTATTTCATCAATAGAAAATTTCCTACTTTGCCCCCAGAAAAGAGCAGCTGTGCAGAGCAGGAGACTTCAACAGCAGTTCTAATGTTCAATTTCAAGCTTTAGAAGGATGGGTAGGTGAAACTTCACCAAGACTTGTAATCTGACGAAAGACGTTTCTCAGAGTGCAGATTTCTCACAGCCATCATGATAAAATACAGGTGTTTTCAAGGTTCTTATGTAGGGTCTTCTAAAGGGAACTGTTCTGACAGGACTTGAGTTATCAAGAGATCTGAAGTAGAAGTTCATGAGTCTTCTTCCACCATGAGCTCCCACGAGAAAATGAAAGGCCTCCAACATGCAAAATCAAGAATCTCCTAGAGTAGTACAACTGTGAAGCAACAACAAAATCCTCACAGACTGAGAGGAGGGAGCAGAAATGAATTATCGGCATTTTTCTCTTGGCTGGTCTGTGCAGCAGGTCATTATTTCCAGTCACTCCGTGACCTTCTGAGACACAGCAGTTTTGGCTCAGACTCCCACCTGTCTCGAGGAGAAGGCACATCCCCTCTGAGCCTGGCTGCCCACTGCTGGCTCCTCACTCGAGGGATGCAAATCTCAGGCTCCCGGATCCTTCCCGTGACCGCTGCACTTCCTGCACTAAATTGCCTGTGAAAGCTTTCCTCCCTGGAGCTGGCACAGCAGCTTCCCAAGGGAAGAAGGATTTTCTTAGTTCCTCTGGGGGTAAATCTGAGCTCTTTATGGCAGAGAACATGAACTGAGAAAACTGAGAAACTGAACCAAACTAAGCAAATAAAATTAGTCACAGGTGACTAAAATGCAGTGGATTCTTTCATACATTTCCAAATTTGTATGTTGACGGTTTTAAATTTTGAGACAGATTTGACTTCTCATTCAAAACATTTTTTGTAAAAACTTTATTATCAAATTAACTCCCACAGAAATTGTGGCCTTGCCAGCTAAACACTACAAATAAACAAGTATTTTGCAAAACTAACCTTGAAAAAAAATATAGAATGTTTTCGAACGTAACTAAAAACCAACTGATTCTCTGTCTTTTGACCAAGATGACATGCCATGGAAATGAGACCACACTTCAGAAGAAGGATATAAACCCATCTTAAGTTCCTATTGCATTTATCTCTGAGTGAGCCTAAGGTTAATAGAACACTTTTATACTAAATGCTGGACACAAGAAGTTGTGAAAATATTAAACCTTTCCCATCATTTGTGGAGCACTGTCAACAAGAGGCGCATATGTACCGCAATGCTGATTTTTCATGAACAGTTAAACACAAAAGTCATATATCAATCTGCCACATTTCACTCTTCCATCACCGTTCACTGCAGCTCTCGTGACTGCAGCACATGCAAATCATAAATCACAGATTTCCCTGTATTTTTTGTGGTCTGCACACAAGCCTCGTGTTACAGGACTGAGGCAGAAACCTGCAGTCGTAGGCAACCACAGGCAAATCTTGAGTGTCACTTTCATTATTACTGAAGGACTGCTGAAAACCCACTGGGCTAGACATTACAGCTACAGAAAGGCCTCCGCTTGGAAGATGCTAAAATTTAAACTTGCAAAGAATAAGGAGGGAAATGTATGCCCAGAGAGGCAAAGAGCAAATCCCCCGATTTCCCCTGCTCACAGAGCAGCCCAGAATAATTATTTTTCGTGCTCAACTTTAGATCCTCCAGAGAGACCCCATAGGCAGGGGATGAATGACTTTCAGATCTCGGTTCGTTCACAAACGTTCGCTGTTGCCGCAGACTCCACGGCACAGGCTGATCTTCAGCAACAGAAAAGGGAGCCAGGAGGCAGCAGGGCTTTCTCTCACGTGTGAAATAAGGCAGCCCAGGTTGCAAGCAAGCAGGACAAAGCACGCACTGTTCCTATTCTCTCCGTGCACCGGCAGCAGCGCTCCCTGATGCTCACCCATTTCCCAATGCCACGCTTTAACTACGACATGCCCCGAGCGCTGCTGTTCGTGGGCTGGACACTGAGGAGGAACACGCTGCCCTCTGCTCGGGCTCTTCCCCCTCAGCCTTTGGAGCAGAAATCCCTCATTGCTCAGTGTATAAATGGAAGTGGTTAAAAGGCACCAAGAGACCGAAGCCCCGAGAGCGGTGCCTCTGGCCTGGCCTGCTCGGCTGGGGGCTGCCCGAGCTATTGAGGCGGGCCCTGGAGCCCTGCCGGGATAATTGCTTCCTTTGCAGCAGCTCCTTGCTATTCTTCGCAGATGCCACAGTGGGTTTAAACTTCTGGCACAGCTCTTGCTGTTGTTAAAAGGTCATTGTAAACTGCACCGATGGAAAAGGCTGAGAGAGCAATGTGGCTGCAAGAAACCGTTCTGGACACTGAAAATACTAGCTGCTCAACTTTTCACATTTGTATTTACAAGACAAACTAGCTGGCCAGGTTTTGTATGGAAATCAGTCTCATTTGCTGATATTTGTTGTTATTGGAACGGGCTTTTAAAAATGGCAGAGAAACTGAAATTATTCTGCACTTTATTTTCCTGTTTTATCTTGTGCCTGTGTGCATGCCTTTTTTAGAATTAGTGCTGTCCTGTCATAAATGAGCAGCTTTGATGTCTTCTGTATGAGCAGTGTAAAAATAACATAATGAGAACGAAGTAATCTTTACAGAAAACTAAAAGTGTTACTTGATCGGATTTCACTTCACCTGGTACAAATCACCTTTTTATGACACTGACAAGAGGTTAAAAACTGCATATGCACTCCCACAGTATACTTTCTTCCCCAAAATCACAGAAAAAGCCCACACTATGCTTTCAAAACATAAAAATACAAATACTGAGTCTGAAGTAAACACTTAACTTTTAAAGACATTACTGTTTCTTTGCCAGCTATATTGCGTGACAAACAGAAAGGAAAAATGAAAAAAGAAAAAAAAAGTTATATTTTTGCATTTTAAAGACTAACCTGTCTCACATTCCGACTGCATTTTTCAAAAGCAGATGGCAAAATTTAGGAGTCCATGGCTGCTGGAGAAGGTGTGTGGTAGTCAGCATTTCTGCCTGTCAGATGGACATATTGTCACACCCAGGTAGTTGAATTTGCAATTCCACTTTCCAGACCTGGTCCTGAATGCTGATCACCAAAAAGTGCTGCCTGTAGCTCCTGGCATGCAATGCACCAAGTGCCACCATGGCCCATAAGGGACAACTTACAAATGGGAGCTGCCCTCCACAGAAGGTCTGAACTCACCACTTCTGAGGCATTCTCTGACTCCAATCAGTGCCCCAATTACATAAAAATATTTATAGGGAAAATATTTTAGGTTGGCATTTCTTTGTGCTGTAAGGAAAATGATGCAAAAAACATACACTAAGGAGTGCCAGGGAAAGTTGACCCATATGAACAGGCAAGGAAGACAGTATTTAAAGGACTGTCTTGATAACACCCATGCAAACAAGAGAACTTATCAATAAACTCCCCAGGTCTTCTTGTCTCATTTTCTAACACAAACACTAACAGGATACAACCCCTACTGCAATACATAAACAAATCACAGTATGTCACACTAGTACCCTGATGTCTGCACAAGGTATAGGCTCACAGGATTTTGTGGACAATAAAGATCACCCTTGTTTATTTTAGAGGACACAGATTCACTGTTTGCACTTATTTATCCAGAAAAGCTAAACAATTGTTATCTGCTACTCTTGCAAAATAATTTTTAATGGAAGACTCACAGTATTGTTTTCAAATGCTGAATAAACATTCAGAATTGAGGAAGAAAGATCTAAGAATTCTCAACTATGATAAATATAAAAAGAAATATTCAGTGATTCCAAGAAATCATCAAGTGTGCGTTGCATTTTGCATAGTACTATTAGTGACTATCCTTCATGTGTTTCAAACAGACTTTTTCTAAGACAACCATATTGTTGACTTTGGAAGACAAAACAAAGCAAAATTCTACAGAAAGTGTAAGTCAATCATAACCAGAAAAGCAATAATTTCAGAGAATGTTTGATAAAGAGTGAAAAAACATGTTCTGATGATTCTCTTCTCCTTTCCAATAGTTCCATGCATTATTGCACATTTGACCAAAGTACCACCCTAAATAGTTTTGTCATTTGATGAGATTCACTTTCAGTGGATTGCAATGAAATATTGCATGTTGCTCCAGACCTAAGGTTTTGCAAGAAATGTTTGGTAGAACATAACATGAATATTTTTTCTGTATTTCAGGAGATTGCTTAAATATTCTTAAGTTTCTGAAAACAGGAATTCCAGACAATCCTACTAGATTCAAAATTTTGTTCGAGATCTGGCAGGCCTAAAGAATAAATGCTGTATTACAGATATTATTACTGGCATTTTCAAACATGCATGCCAAGAACAATATGATATGCAGGCCATTTTATGCATGGAATATTAAAATATTAAAATATTTGCTGTATTTAGAGTTGCCTTCAATAATGTGTTAGATTTGGATCTTGGCTCATTTTGAAAATTAATTTCATAGTGGGAAGAGGGATTTAATGAGATGCACACTTCTGTAAGGAGCAAAAAACCAGAAGCTCATTAAATGTGGACATGTAAGAAAGAAGGCATACATACAGGATTCCATTGGAAAGTTATTTTAGATGCTAAATTAGTCAGGTAGGCACATAGATAGCAGAGTGGCTTCAAGTGTTTCTTTTTCTGTACAATCTTGTGGTTAAATGAACAATACTTTGCCTTTCCAGAACTCTCTTTTGTGGAACTCTCAACTACTCTTCAAACACTCCCAAAGGGAAAAACCCATTGGATCACACCCAACTGGAGTTAGTACAATTGTTAGTAGTGTTAAAAGTTTAAGAGAAGGAAAATTACATACATCTAACTGAAAGGAGTAATTTAAGGCTTGCTACTTAAAAGACTGTGTTCAAAGAGTTAATGGAGAGCACAGAAAGGGATACAACCCTGTCCCAGTACCATCTCAACTCTCCCAGCTGAATGTAAAGTGGATAGAGATAACTTTGTGTATCATTTGAATGCTGCAGATCGGTACCTAGGTGTAATGTTCATAGATTGATTTTAAAGACTGCATTTTGTAGCAGGTATGAAGCAAAGAATACAAAGGTAAAAACTAGTACACTATGGGTTGCTTGGGGTTAAAAGTTATCTCCTCCACAAGCAGAAACAAAAAATCCCTTCACATTCTCCCCACCACCTGAATAAATACATCATCTTTACCTTATAAAACCTGTCAACACTAGTAGTATCCATTCTCCAACAAGAATATGTGGAAGTCCTTGGAAACAATGTTCAGAGAGACAATTAATCGATTTTGGCATCTCTTGGTTTCATTATTTCAAAAACACAAAATTGATGGCCATTAACAGCATCCAGAAGGAGGTCTGGCCAATCAAATGGCCTAAGAGTTTTATCAGAGGACAGTCTTCAGGAAAAAAAAAAAAAAGAATTCTGCTAAGAGAACATTAAGAATCATGGAACTGTTAAAGTTGGAAAAGATCATCAAGATCAGTGAGTCCAACTGTTAATGTACAATATTGTAATACAACTTGGAAAATCTGTGTCAACAGGTTCTCTTATAAAAGAGTTCTCTGGGCTAGTTATCAGTGCCGCAGATAAGTATTTGTAGATACCATTTTCTGGATTAACAAAATAAATCCCATTTTAATTATAATAAGCTTATTATCCATTATTCTTATTATGGTAAGAAAATTCCAAATGAATAAGGGGTCCTTAACCTGTCAGTAACTAGAACTTATCCCACTTAATGCTGATATTTTGTCTGTCACCACACATTTTTGCACTGTGCAGCAGGTATGAACGTGCCCATTTTCAAATTTAAACAGAAAATGTTTCTTCATCTTTGTATTTTTGTTTGCGGTCATATGGTCTCTGTTTTAATAATTAAAGAAAATGAGAGATAAAGCTGGAAGTTTTAAAATTTCACGTCTATTTTAACACAAAGTTAGGAAGAAACACGATTCACTCTCAGAAATCAACAAGACATATTCCTATGAAAAAGCAACAAGCCTTCTATTTGTGTGAAACAGGGTAGGTTGATAGAGGCTCCAAAAGCACAGGTATCCCTAACATCACAAGCTGTAATGATGTGTTAACCTCTGTGACAATCAGAAGAGAAGGGTCAATGGTTCAGCTGGCATCCCTGGGGGGATCCTTCAAGGTGAATTCAAGGCTTATTTTTAGGGCAGCACAGTAAAACTGTGACTGTTTCTCTCAGACACTGACAGTCTCAGAAATGTACATGTTACAAAGATGAAGAACTGCATTTTTCTTGAATTTGCTATTCATAGCAGTAGAAAAAATGGTCTTTGTTGGGATGGTTAAGGTCGGAAGAACACAGTTTGCTACCACATGAGATAGTAAAAGAACATTTTTAAAGATCACATCTCTTTTTGAATTGAAAATAATTACCAGAGCAGGCTTACAGTTTAAGAGTATGTTGTGTATTTTGTAAGTTATTTCCCCATGTCGTACTCAAAAGGTTCAGATTGCTAAAGTTAAGGTTTCTCCTCCTGCTGAAAAACCCATTACAACTACGTACCTTTATTAACTTCAAGAATAAGAGATACAACAGACGACCTCTTACAACACCAAAGCCTTGGATTATTGATGATAAAAGCAGAGTAACAGTTGTCACCGCCAGTTGCGTAATTTCTAATATTTAAAAATGACAATGCAAAAGATACAAGCAAAACATGGGAGTCTTCTTAGCAAAAAGTCTAATTAGAACAAAAACTGAGAATCAATTTATATTATATCATATGTGCAGTATGTCCACAAAACTGCAGCTGGAATACCTTAAGCCAAGCAACTTAATGACAAACCAGCCAATATAAACAAGTGAAGGAGTAACAACATTAGCAACAAAAAAGTGAAGAATGTCAACTCATTCAACACTTCAAAAGGAGGCTTCTCTCTTGCCCTAAATTATACTATATACTATCCTGGAAAGTTTTAGTCTCAGGAAAGACACTGGTAAAACTCACACTGATTTCAGTAATGCCAGAATTCCACCCTGAGTTCAGGATGTGTATTTTAGTGAAACATGCTAACCATGCAGATTTCCCAGGAGTTATAATCATGCAAAATACCTGCACTGTAGACATTTTCAAATTATTACAAACCCCTGAGATCCTTGAATACAACTGACAACAATCTCAAAACCACTGTAACGCTTCAGCACGTAGCTTGAATGATGGAGATGTTTTCTTTATATAATCACGGAAAATCTCTAAGTATTTGTAGCTGGGCTAGATCCTGCAAGTACTATACAATCACAAACACCTGGAGTGGAGCACGGCCTGAATATGAAAGTGAGGATATGATTCTACTGTTTTGTCTACAAAAAAAGGAGCCTACTTCTGATTTAGGATGCAGTAACACTTTACACTTTGCAAGGTGGCACAACAGCTTTGTTGCAAGCGTCAGGCTGCTTTACATGTATGAATGAATTCAGGTCCACAACTCATGAAATGCTGAATAAGAAGAACTGAACAACTTCCAGGCTTGCCCAGAATCACCCAGGAAGATTGCAGCAGCCCAGCAATCCACTCTGCTTAGCTTGCAGACTCTCTACCTCAAGGCAATCCTTTGTTTACTGCATAGTAATTTTCTCTGTAGGAAAATGTTTTGCAGCACACTTTTAGAAATCGTGTTGCAATGACTGTATAGTCTCATGGCAAAACCAGATCTGTGATTTTATGCAGTGTGCAGGTCTGCCAGAGAGCACAAACACTCATTTCTGGAATACCTATAATGTACCATGAAATTGCTTCAGTCAGGTACCTGCAGCTTCTGTGGTAACACTTTACCCTGAACGAACAATTTCTTTTTACCTTCTCGATTTTCATTAGGTCCTACTGCAAGAGAAAAGCTCAAACTGAACACCACAGTTCAAAGAAGTCCTAAGAGACAAATGATTTCACATGAATGGGGAGAGCAAGATGTGCAGAGTTTGAAATATGAGGCATGCTGGAGGGAAGTTTGAGCCATCATGCCAACATCTTTCACTTTCAAAAACTTGACATTCTGAAGGGCATAAACACTTCAGAAAACAATGATGCAAAAGCCCCACAAACTTACAGTTAAGTTGTCTTGAATCATCATCCTTTTGTTCAAGGAACCAAATTTTTTATTTTGTGAGGAAGGGCAAATTACTTAAGCATAGATATTTCTATGGCTAGTTTCAAAATTCAGTATATTCCACGGAGCAGTAGAAATATTTTGAGATATACACCAGGAAAGCTTTTCATTTTCTCATGCTTTACTTTTTTTTAACAGCATTATTTTCCCTTACAAATTTGTGGGGCTTATTTACTCTCACTTACTCACTTTTCTCACCCGCTTCTCTCTGTGTAATTTATTCTCTCCTGTGCAGCCAGAACCAGGAGGCCAAGCAGAGACAAGTAGACAACTGACAACAGCAGCAGGGAGAGGCAAAAGCAAAGCTGCTGAGTTAGAAAAAACAAGAGGAGTATAAATAGATCCAAGTGTAACTAACCACCCACACTTCCACGTTAAACAAAGGAACAATTTTCATGTGACCATGTGCCAAATAGATTCTTGTTAGATAATGATTTTTCAGAAGGCAAAAAAATCAATTAATTGCTCAGTGCAGCATGAGTATTAGCAAGAATTATCCTACAGCTAGATAAAGGAAAAAAGCATGTTTGGTGGTTCTTTGGGGTTTTTTTTTGTCCCTTTTAAAGAGGATAACCTCAAGCAGGCAGACTTGGCCCTGCATAATATTACAGAGGAGTCTGGAATAACACCCTGCAATGTCTGTGTGAATCCCACACTACTGCATGTGGTGAATATCTGAACTTGGCAGTAAGTAATTCTGAGTATGTTATTACCTGGAGAGAGAGAAGTACTCTGTTGGGTTGAGGAAACCCAAGAACTGAAAAATTATTATTTTTGAAGTGCTGTGATTTGGACTAGACTTTTCATATAACCAGAAGCATCACAGGAAACTCAGTAAGGCAAAACTATCCAAACAAAGTGAAATAAGCAAAAGTGAAGTTGACAGAACTTTCAAAAAGTAGACCAAAAAATCAAAGCAAACCAAACAAGAAGCTCTAATCACTTACAGCTGTTCAAGGCTCCAAAAACGGGCACTGTTCTTCTCTACTATTTTTATTCTACATTTTTCTTTTGATTATGAGAACATAATATGTGCAAACTCAGCACACAGATTGTTGAGGTTTTATTAAACATGCTTTTAGAGTTAGTGTCATTTTTACTTTACAAAAGTAATTCCTAAAATAAGCATGATACACAATAAAGTCTCAGTTAGCAGTTATCTGATATTTAGATTTTAAGTGACAACATGTGGCTGCTGTGGTGTGCAAGCAAGTAGGAATATCAAAAATGCCAAGTACAATCAAATTTATAAGGTTCACTAGAGACTTTCAAGAACAAAAATGTACTTTTTTTTTCCTCCCTCCCATCCCCCAAAATGGAGACGGTTTCAGTGTTTGGAAAAGAACAAACACAGTGAGGAGCTGGGTTCCTTCACTTCACTGTACAGACTTGCCACATTCATTGATTTCTGGAGGATATCTGTTTATTAAAAGGTTTTTCATGCTTTACAAATGAAAATATCTCTTTATAAGAGCAGAAAATAAACACAAATACAGTAAAAATAAAGGCTGACAGGTCCAGGAGGCTGCATGAAAGAACCTTGGAAGACAGAAAATTCGTAGTGCTGTTTTGCATATTTGATCTGCAGGGATCCTGAGTCCCATCTCCAATGGAATCTACTCCGAACACTTTTTCTGCCTGTACACAGGTTGCCCACTTCCCACTGTGAGTCCTAACATGTGCCAGACCCATAAAAGCCTAATTCTTTTCAATATTACTTTGCCACTCATTGTTTTTGCTCTTGAGGAGGAATGAGGGGAGGCACAGCAGTCACCAAGGGGCTGGGGAAAACAGTGTTTGCAGAAAGGGATTTTTAACTTAGAGGAAGATGTCCATACTCCTCTACATGTAAGATTTCCCTGCAGCTGATGAAGGGAGGGGAAGGGAAGAATTAGCTTTCTAAGCCCAGTCTTCATCTTTATTGTCTGTAATATAAGCAAAGGCTTTCCTGACTGCTTAGAAAAACTAACCAAACAAAAATGTTTCTTTTTCATTAGCAGAATAAAATGAATGAAGAAATAATTTCCCTCCCACATCCTTTTTTCATTTCTCTTATTCATCCAAAAAAACCCCAACAATGAGACTGTCAGCCAAACAAAACAAAGAATTTACTTTCTCAGCATAATAAATCACCTTTGCTCCTAACCATCCAAATCATAAAGTCCTACACACCCTGGATAGCTCAAGTAACCTTGTCTGAGAAAACAACCACCTGGCTTTTTATTATTTTTTAGAGAGAAGCTTCCCAGACACCATTTCTATAATTTCACATGGTCCCAGAGGTTCAAAACTCTCAATAAGCCATTTTAACAAGAAAATCCTGATAGTCTAATATCTAGGCCTGTAAATGTCCCAAAACTCAGCTATCTAACACATACTCTATTTGCTGCAGGCATTGATTTTCTTTTACTATCTAGGTCATCAGTTCATGACTAGGGACAAAAGAAATCCGTAGAGAATTTTGACTCACTGAGAAATTTCCAAATTCCTCTAAGTCCACTGAGTACCTGCAAAAGAGGCCCATTCTTCTTTGCTTTACTTTCACAATGGAAAGTAGAAATCGGTTTAAAATAAAGCTGACCGTAGAAAAATACACCCTTATTTCATATTGAAGAAGTACTTTTCACTACTGCTGAGTGAAATAATACTGAGAAACCATAGCTATCCATGTCTAATGCTGAACTCTTTCGGTGGTGAGAAGACAAAAATAGCAGGAGCAAAGGACATCACTGATGCAAAAGAGCATTTTTGAAACTTGTGAAAAAAAACCAGAAGGAACAGATACTCTTACAGCTCTAGGTTCAAATATGATCAGCAATAGCTTGGTTTAAAATGCCAGCAGATGAATGACCATAGGGAACCTTTTAATCTAACACTGAATTACAATAAGTTTTAAATCCAGTACTTTTGGTTAGTGTGAACACAGCCTATAAATCTGATAACCTCATACAGCAGATGACACTACTACTAGGCACGCCCTTGGGAACACAGGAGGTCAGTTTGGTCCTAACTGCAAAATCTAGTCACTGTGAGCCAGTGCCTAGACCCTACAGACAACAGACCCTACAAGCCTACAGACCCTGGTGTTCTCCTCAGATCACAGATATTTGACATTGGGCCACCTTTTGCACTGCGTCATGATGCTCCTTCCTGTTCTCTTAATTCCAGAGACCAACACTACCCTTTGGAGATGTCTGCTGGGAAGATGTATCATCAAGCGTCAATCTATGCATGGTTTACCCTATCCAGCACAGAAGATTCAGGGTTAATTAGGAGCTATTTAAACCAATTAGAACAACATTGGGCATTAAGCATGACCCAAACACTTGAGATTGGTGGGCTTTTTCCTCACTGTTTTCTTACAGCAAATGGAGAAATCACCTCAAAGAAGTATTTGGGACAGTTGATGCATCCAGAGGAGAGCAACAAGGCTGGTGAGGGGCTTGGAACTCAAGCCCTATGAGGAATGACTGAGGCAGCTGGGGTTGTTTAGCCTGGAGAAAAGGAGACTCAGAGGTGACCTTATTACTCTCTACAACCTCCTGAAAAGTGGTTGTAGTCAGCTGGGGGTTGATCTCTTTCTCCAGGCAGCAGCTGACAGAACAAGGGGACACAGCCTTAAGCTGCATCAAGGGAAATTTAGGTTGGACATTAAAAAAAAGGTTTTTACTGAAAGACTGATAAAGAACTGGAACTGTCTGCCCGGGGAAGTGGTGGAGTCACCACTCCTGGATGTGTTTAAAAAAAGACTGGATGTGGCACTCAGTGTCATGGTTTAGTTGAGGTGGTGTTAGGGCTGGGTTGGACTTGATGATCTTAAAGGTCTCTTCCAACCTACATATTCTGTGATTCTGCAAGAGTGGCAGAGAAGAAGGGAACAGCCACCTGGGCATTTTCAGGCCATTTGCCTTGTTTTGGTACATTTGGATAGAGATGCCAGGCTCCTCCTGCCCGCAGTGCCACGGGGGCTGTGTGGAGCCCTGCACTCGAGCCTGTCTCGCAGCAGGGCTCGTTAGCCCGGGCTCGGCGCCACCGTAACTGCTGCCAGATGGCTGCTCCACAGCCAGCCCAGGGCTCACATCTGTCTGACAACATCTGCACAGCCACGCTCCTTCAAATGGCAAACCTGAAATGCAAGCTGTGAGCGGAGAATCTTGTAACAGGTTAGGATCTCCAATCCACACCAATGTGTAGAATTCGAGCTCTTGCTCTTGGCAGCTGAAATCAGGGCTCTAAAATGCTTGTGGATGTGTTAGAGATGAGGAGTTTTGTTTCAAAGGGCTGAGTCTCAAAAATGAACTGAGGATGGTCAGACTCCAAGTGGGATGGAAGAAGCGAAAGAGGGAAACAGACACAAAAATAAGACTCCGTGTGATATTTCTCCACTTCACGTTAGCCCAGGCTGTTCATCAGATTTTTTACAGCCTTCCAAGGTGGGCATGGTGCTCTGCAGAAGGTAACATGTTTTATGGATCAGCCAAAACCCTGACAAACAACACACAAAACCATGAGACAAATGATAAAGACTAATGGACCAGTGAAAAGAGGTTGGGTATGCCTATGATAATTTAAAAAAAATTACACGGTAAGTAGCAGCGTAGCAGAAGATACCCTGAGAGCCCTTTGTCTTAACAGAGAGTGGTTGTACAGATCTGGAAACCCGAGTGGTTTAGACACGGCAGGAGAAGAGGCAGGAATGCAGACAGAATTGAGGGGAAAAATGGGAAAGGTGTTCTCATGATAAGACAGGAGACAGCACAAGTACTTGGCATGGAAAAGAAGGGAGAGGTGATCCAGAAGAAACATTTTGAAAGATTTGTGGAATCTGGAGAGCAAAGAGATTTCAGCAGGGACCCTGAAACAGAGCTTTAAGTGTGAACACAGAACAACAGTGTAACATTCTGGAAAAAAACAAAGAGAAGATACAGCAGGATTTAGAGAAATTCTCACTACCCTCTGGGACAGCTGTGTGGTAACAAATTGTTTTTCACAATTTTTTTTTCCCCTCCTGGGGTGCCAAGTTAACTCACAGCAGGTCCAGCTGTGTCATCTGGGGAAACAACATTAAGAGCAGAAGAAATATAAATCATTAACAAAAAACTACTCTTGATCCTTGAGGAAGCCACCATTGTAGGGATCAGCAGATGAAGTATAAAGAGAGGTTAGAGCGGAAAGCCAATGCTCTCAGGGAGTAAGAAAAAGGACTTGGAAGAAAGGAAATTGCTGGGAGGCAGCACATATTGGGAATCAGAAGAAAAAATACACTTCTCTTTCTAACCCTCTTGGGGCCTATAGGAAATTGCTGCTTGCCCTTTAATCTGCCCCCCAAAAGAAAAACAATTAAAATGAAATAAAACCCTCCACTGTAAGTCCTTTCTCCCTGCCTTCCCCTCACCCCCACTGCTTTGTGCGCTGTGCACCCAGGCCACGATCTCTCATGCAGCTCTCCACAGCAGAGACAATATTACCATTACACTTACAGCTTCTAGAGGAGTGTGCATTCTTCTGCTGTGTATCTAAAATAAGTATTGTGGAGAAGGGAAGGTGTTAAGAGATTAACAATCAATAAATCAATGAAAAAGAGAGCAGGCTAGAAAAAAAAAAAAACCAAACCAAAACAAAGAGAAATAGAGAAGAAAGAAATAAGGGTAAACATCTTGAATTCATTTGGAGTGGCACCTCAACAGTGTGGTTTCTGTCAGGAGCATTGCTGTAGTAATGGGTTAAGACTGTTACTCCACACAAAACGCCTCAACAAATTCAATTAGATTTTTTTTTTCATTTCTCTTGATTCATTTCCCCATTGCAAATTTTCCCTGCAATTTAACTTTAGAAAGAAAGACCCTTTCCAAAAGAGGGAATTAATTTCTGCTCTTTCCACTGTTCCCTCCAATACTAACAACATTTTCTCTTTTTCTTTTTAACTGACAGTCATAGCAATTTCTTCCACTTCCTTTTCTTTTTTCTTATCATTAAGGTCACGTTGGGATCCACCTATGTAGTTTTAAACTAGCCAAAGCACAATGAAGCTATGACTGGTCTCCACCAAGAAGAATGAACATAGTTCTCTGTGACAATTCATTAACAAAAAAAATTGGGGAAAGCACATGAAACATCTTCCTGTGGATTAGGAAGCTGTTAAAGGAAGTTTTCCTGTCACAACAGAAGATCAGAAGGCTTTGTCTTCACATTTTGAAAAACATTTTCATCATTCACTCATGTAAAAATAGCATTGTGTAAGATGCAATAAATGCTGCACATTTGTGATGTACTATTTAAGGGCCAGGAAAGGAGATGGGAGTTGAAAATTTAAGTTGCGGCTCATCTAAAATAAGAGTGTAAGTCATTCAAAACTGTTGATGTCACAAGACAGCCACACAAAAAAGGAATGAAAACCTGTATGCATTATTCATCTTGTAACTTTGATCTTTAAACCTAAGAAACTTGAACAAGGAAAGATAAATGGCTTCTCAAGCTTTTTCTTTTAAAAATCAAATGAGGATGATTCAGGATAAATGAGAGATAAGAGTTAATACGAAAGAGGGAGAAATTGCAATCACAGTGCTGCATAGAAGTTTCAATGCAACGGCTTTGCTTTTTGTATTCAATTACAAAGGATTTCTTTCTAGGTACCAGCATCCTTTTTCATGTATATGTAAAAGATTTTACCTATTAAAATTTCATGTTCAGTACGCATAGCTTTTTTCTTCTATCGCCTATACCATGCCTTGACATAAACAATTAGGAAGCTTTCTGAAGCAGGGGCTACTAGTGGTCATGGGGCAGGAACAGACCCACCTGTGAAATCCTGACCTCCAAACCTGTCTCAAACATCAGCTTGGTCTGGAGCTTATGCAAGATATGTCCACTTTCTCCCACTGGGAAAGCACTGGTAATTACATGCACTCTGACTGCATCCTGATTTCACTGAGGCTTAATCAATTATGCAGGCATTGCTGCTAAAACATGTAACAAATTGATAGATTCAAAAGCACATGGAGGTTGCCCTGTCTAGATGGGAGAGCCACAAAATCCTGTTTGAACACCCTATGCTCCTGAGGTTTGTAATTATTGCCAGGTTTTGCCTAAAGATATGCTCAAAGGCCCTACCATTTCGGTTGGATTACTGATGTCAGCATCTTATAGAGAGACAGTCACATTTGGGATTCACAAAGAAGACGGAGCAGCAGCACAGCTCCTCGAGGGAGGCTCTGAGCAAACCTGACACAGGCAGACACTGCCACAGCCATCACAAATCACAGCTCACCAGCCATTCCCAGCAACAGCAGAGCCCAGGGAAGAATGCCTTGGCTTCACAGCACGCTGCAGGAGGGTTTGCTTTTCTGAGCTTCCAAATTGTTACCTCCGCACAAGCAGATATCACTAATCAGGTGATAGATCCAGACAGGCTTGGATGCTAGTAGGAGACGGAGGAAATGGCTGGGGAATGAGGTGAAAATTTCATGGTGGGGTGTGTGTTCTGAAGGGGCATCATTTGAAAAGTAGTGGGACTTTTCCAGGGTACAGCAGGAGGATGGGTGAGAAGTGAATGGAGGCACACTGAATTAACAGGCTTACAAGCAACCAATACTCACTGTGATTATTATGAGTGCCTGAGCAAGTCATTGCTAATGGCACTCCCAGCCACTGACACTCTGCCAACTGCATCCAGACAAAATACATTTGGAAAGACCAAACCCAGTGATTACAGCAGTCAGCAGAAACTACACTGATTGCACTTCCTCCTCAGCCTGAGGGAATGCAAACTCACAGCTTTTGGCACCAAGGTGACACACGTGGCTATGTCCTAATGATGCTGCGCTGCCATGCAAAAAAGATGGCTAGACTGATGGGGCAGGGAGCAGGGCTGCTCCTAGGGAGGATACCTGAAAGCCTGGAGCCCTGGCCTGGATCCTTGCTCCAAGCAATGGGAGGGTGTGAATTTCACCAGCGCCAAACGTGTAAACACCAAGAATGGGTGGAACCAGAACCAGAACTTCCCCGACCTCGTGTGCTCTCTTCTCTCTCATGGACAACACCTTGCACCTTCTTTCTTCACCAAGTCTCAGCTCCAAGAGGAGTGGCACACAGCCTCTCCTAGTGCAGATGGATCACATAAGAAACTGGAAAAATACATTTGAGCTTTCTGTTGTTTGCAGTGAGAAATTAGAGCTATCCACGGGACTGAGCTGAGGCACTCCTTTTCAACTATATATATATATTGCAGGAGGGATTCCTGATTCCATAGTCATCCCAGGAGAAAAATTACCTAGACGAGCATGGAGTCATACTAGTTCTGCTCTGTGCTCATGATAACTGTTTTCCAATTCTATAAATTAAGCTGAAGGTATGTGTTTGCTTCTCAGGCAAGACTGGTCCAGCTTCATTTGTAATATTTGGAGAGGGATTAGTCATATCAAGCATTTGCTTTCACACCATGGTGTACAGAACACACATGAGAAAAATCATGTTGAGCCCCAATGCACTGAGAAAACTGTTAATAGACAATACACTCAAGAGTAGAGAGAAAAATATTTTGGTGACAATTCTTCATCAGGTGCACCCAACAGACATTTGTGCAATGTGGAGCCTACACCAATTCTCTATAACTGGGCACTACTGGGAGAGCTGTGCTCATATAAAATGTCTGCTTCTATAAACTCCTTCACAGATAGCTCTGCCCTCACCCTTAACTTTAACTTCCTATTTGTTCCATTCCCTAGTTTATAACCTGAAAGACATATACAGTTTTTTCTCTTCAAAGCACATTTACTTGCCCTACAAATGGACCAAAAATATGAAAAGACTGATTTTTATTATCTCACCTACATAAACACATTGATTTCCTAAACTCTACCCAGGACAAAATAATATTTTCTTTTTATTGCATTCCTGAGGAAGTCATGCCTTAACTTGGATCTTATTTATCTGCTATTTATCTACATCTTTTGCTTCAAACTCTCAGTCAGGAATGGAGGTTCCAGCTCTGTCTCTCTGGCACTCTTAGTACTCATTCTGAAAAGTCCAGTTTTTCTGACTCACAGATGACACTGTCACTAGCAAGACCATGCAGATCGTTGCAAAGCTGCAAAGAGGTACATCTGAATGCACATTCATCCACTTGGCAAGATCCTACTACAGCTCTAGGAGGATGCAAATCTGCATTGCAGTGTTGCTTCAGGCGCTCTGGCCTGTGTGAGGAAGCATCCAGGATATCAATGGTGCTGCTGAGGACAATGCCAGGCACATATGACATGGATGGACAGGGCTAAGCTGGGCTGTGGCAGCTCTGTTAATTTACGCCTCTGGAAAAAAACCCTTCATTTGGGTACCTGAAACAAGTGTGCATCTACACCTACATCAAAACTCACTTTCAGTTCTTTGTTTTTAGGAGGAGACGCTGATAACACACAACAACTCTGCCAGATGACATGGTGAAAAAATACTGTGTGGGTGAGCATTTGATACAAACACCAGAAAATAAAACCAAACTGAGGGGCTTTATTTCATCCTAAGAAAAGCTTTAATGACTCCAGGTGACACTGCCAGTCAGTGATAGCTACTCTTGTTCTGGGTATGTCTTTGTTCTGGCAGCTGGAAAAGTTTTCATGTATAACAAAAGAAATGTACTTAATAGGCAACACCTGAAAATCCTTTGAGAGAATAAACTACAGCAATAAAAAATACAAGTTTAGAAAGTGCTTCCTGGAGAAAAAAATAAAAAACATAGGTAGCACTGGAATCTTCTCTTTATCTCAGGTCAATTGACTTGTCAAGGTTGGAAGGAGATTTGAAAAGGAAATTGCAAGTTCTTAGCAAGTATGATTGGAGGAATAGAGTTAATAGCCAGCAATCAGTGTAGGTTGGGTAGGGTACTTAAAAATTTAAATGTATGCATGTGCCACAACTGCAGAATGCCTGGGCTTTGTCTTGTTTGTAAAAAAAAAAAAAATGGAATAACAGGCAATTTCAATCTCAAACCAAAATGGTAATTTTATACTTAGGTTGCTGGGGTCTAAGAGTACTTCCATTAAACATTTCCCTCATTTCAGTATGTGATTGAGGCATGTAAATGGTATGTGCCTCTAATCCTGCTTTACACCAGAAATCTTTCCAATACCAACAAGACAGTATGAGCTTTCAGATGATACAGCTTCTCTCAGATGGATGGAAAGATGTTTCTCCTACCACCATGCTGGCAGCAAATAAATGATTTTTGAACTCCATTTTTCACTTCCATTTCTGCAAGACGTTTAGGCTCAGCAGCTTACTGTTTCAAAAGGATAGTTTCGTTATTTGAGAAGCGGATTTTTCCATACTCTTGAATGGTCATGCACTGTATTCAGCAAACTACAGATACAAATGAGTATGACAACACCTCTAATGAAAAAACAGACTTATTTAAGATGGTGGAATAAGCCATTATCTCTCTAAAGAAATGTGTCTATATCCCCAAACCCTTTTTATCCTTTCTAATGCAATGCACAGCTTTTCTCTGTGTGTTATTTTCAACAGAATTATAAAAGATGTCACTTAGACTACTTGTAGTTTCTCTTTCCAACCAAAGGCAGATATTACAGCTTGCAGAAATTTGAAGGTAGATGAAAGATAAGAAAATTATAGGGCAGTGATGAGCATAATGAAGTTCATTTCCACAAGCTTCTAATTCTTCTGAGGAAGAGAAGAACATAGGTTTTGCATAGGTCTCTTTAACAAACAAATGCATACCCTGCAATGAAGCACTAGGAGATGAGAGGTTACATTCCAAGCTAAATGCAAACCAGCCCTTGCCTGTGAGGCAAGGAAAGGACACATCCTAGAAAGAACAGCACAGCCAGAGATACCCACATGCTCAAGAGACAAGAAATTTTGGAATAGCTGATTCTTGTGTTGTTTGGAAAAACTTTTCATACTTACTGTAATTCTCTCATCTTTGTCATCTAGAGGGGTCCCATCTTTCTTCCATGATATAGTGGGTTCTGGGTGACCTCTCGGGGGCTGGCATTCCATCACTGCAGGTTCCCCCACAGCTACCATGACATCTGATGGATTTTGTCTGAAGTCATCCCGCAGAACTGAAAGAATAAAGGCAATGAAGCAAAAAAATTACTCAATAATATATTAATAGTGCAGCAAAGTGTTTTACACTGGCCTTTAATTGTGCCTGTTGTCACTGTATTTTACATTAACAAACAGATCAGTTAATCAACAGAGCTGGAGAGGGAATTTTACAAGAGCACGGGGTGAGAGAACTAGAGGTAATGGGTTTGAACTGGAAGAGAGTAGGTCAGATATTAGGAAAAAATTCTTTACTGTGCAGATGGCAAAGCCCTGGCACAGACTGGCCAGAGGAGCTGTGGCTGCCCCATCCATGGAAGTGTCCAAGGCCAGGCTGGATGGGGCTCTGAGCAACCTGGTCTGTGGAAGGTGTCCCTGCCCATGGCAGGGGGCTGGAATGAGATGATCTTTCAGGTCCTTTCCAACATTCTGTGATTCCTAGCACAGTTGAAGCTAGCACATTATTTTCTGCTCAGTAGAATGTGGCTTGGGGGGAAGCACTGCAGAATTTGCTTTCTGTCCCTTTTTGCTGAGACACAAGGTCAGCTTGCTAGTAACTCAAAGGTTTACAGTTAAAGGCTGGCCACTGGCCATACAAATTGTACCCATCCCTGATTTTAGGGCAAAAGTTAATGAACTAAAACTTCTCAGTTCTTTGATGACATTAAAAATTACTAAACATTTGCCCAGCCTTAGCCAAACTCATCTTTGCAATTTGGCTTGTATCTTTGAAAGAAAAAATATTAAAAATCTTTCCTGATCTCTGGTAGTTGTTACTTAGCCTAAACCAGGACCACATCCTTTATTTAGAAGTCAATTTTACCACCTTTTGCACACAAAGAAACATTTTTATTGTAGCCTCATTACTAGAATTTGTTCTTTCTCATCAACTGGCCAAGCCCAGGCCTAGGAAACTCTAGTTTCCTCCAGTCATCCACTATGGATTTTATCAATAGCTGTGTGATTATTTTTCTTTCTGGGAAAGGACAGACATCATCCTGTGCTCAACACCCCACTACACAAGGACACGGTTTAACAGAAAAATGGCATTCCAAAGCCTTGGCAAGTAAGTGGCATTAGGTTTAATGTAAAAATAAATAACTCAAATTATAAAAAACATAACACTTTAGTCCTCTCCACTGCTGTTCCTTCCATCCCCACTGAACAAAGGAGAGGGTAATGGAAAAGCACACTACGCCCATAGGACTCTCAGGATTTTTACAGAGCTTTATACCACTCTTGCTACCTGCAACAATCTTGTGTCAACAGTAAAAAATGCCAAGAAGCTGGAGAAAAAAAAAAAAAAATATATATATATCACCTCCAAGCCATGGACCACAGATACATGCACACTCACTACTGAACAGGGGTTTGGTTGTTAATGCTTCTTCAAGGGGAGGTGAGATTTATTGTCAGCTGTTAAGGAATGTGGTTGTTCTTATAGATTGGCAGGTACAGTGCTTTGGGACAGAGGTGTGTACCCCTTACTCACACCTGCTCTTATTATAATGTAATACACAACTGGAAAAGTTCCACATTGATACAGAAGTGTAGGCAGGAATCAAAAACAATAAATAAAGAATATTTTGCCATTATTCTAGAAAAAGGACATAATTTCCTGAAATAACAAAGTATATCCATGTGTCAAAAAGACTTAAATATAGTACAAGTCTCACCAAACATTTGAATTTACTAATCCCCTTCTACACTGAAGCACTCAAATTTCTAGTATTTCAGTTCAATTACTGAAATTTCTGGGTGTCCTGGAAAAACAGGATATACTAATGCTCTGAAAGAGGCTAGTCAAGGATAAAATATCTCTATCATTATAACAACACAAACTAATAGGACAGAATTATAGGATTTAAAGAAGATTGTATAGAATAATTTAGATTGGAAGGAGCCCCTGGAGGTCATCAAGTCTACAACGAGATGCTTTTGAATGACCATTTTCTCTCGGATGGATGAGTTCTCTTCAACAGACCTAGTATACAGAGGGTTTTTAAAAAAAAAAAAAAAAAAAAAAACAAAAAAACAACAAAATCAACACAACAAATAAAACATGCATCTATTTCTTAGTGTACAAAAGCCTAAGAAAGCATGCTCCACCTAAGATCAAAGTATTTCTCTCCCTAAAAGTCAAGACTCGTGGATATTTTCCTTCTATGAACTTGGGAAAAATTGAAAATATTTTCAGCTTATAACATCATGTTTTTAAAAAGGGGAATGTCGTCATTTTTAGTTATTCAGAAAGGTAAGTGAAAAGACCAATCCTTTAAATTTCCTTCTGCTTTCAACAAAACTTCATTAAGTTCAAACCACATTGTGTTACATCTTCCTTACTATATTCTCCTATATATTGATGCACCAAAATTGCACGTCAATTTAATTTTTGGTTATGGAAGTGTTACAACACTATTCATTTACACTGAAATCATTACATATCCTTGTTCCACTGATATGGAATTTGGTGTCAACAGCCAAAGACAATTTCTTGTGTTCCCAAGAAACCCTCAAGCCATCCAGACACATGGATCACTATAAATCACGTAGTGAAAATGGATAGCTGGACACTGCTTCTACTGAAGTCCAAGATTTTTTTCTATTTAGTACTTTAGAGAGTTAATCTGGCTTGGAGCCACTGATAGTATTATTACTTTTTTTTTTCCCCACCTCTTCAAATTAAATAACATTAAAGAAGAAGACACAGAAGTTGCTCTAAATTACTAAGCCCTCCCTCCCACAGATGCAGTTCCCAGTGCCAACAGCACATGAAAATGCACAAGAGTTCATTTGCTATGCCACAGTTCCATTGGAACACAAAAAAGGGGTGTTTTGACCATGAGTAAGAGGCCTCTTATTACTGCTGAAGATTGTATCACTTGGATAAATTTAAGACACATTAAAAAAAGCAGCCTGAAGTTTAAAAAAAAAATCAAATCAAGCGATCTTAATAAAGCATAAGTGCTTTTCAAGTCTGAAAGACCTCATAAATCACAGAAAAAGGACTATCAGATAGCACCTCAGATGGCTTTAGCACCTTTGAAGCAACAAAGAAGTCCAGTACTTACATAATAAAACCAAATTACTTTTGTAATTTCTACACTCCTTAGTCTTATAATAGCTTGACAAGCATAGCACCTTGCCTGCAAAACAAGACCTTTCACAAATTAACCAGTTCTTCATAGAATGCCTAGGAGGACATCAAAGGCCCAGGCCACAGATACTTCAAAACAAGTATTTTTTTCCTCATTTACTATGAATTATTTTGGCTCTAAAATCGCTTAATGAAATGCTAACAGAATGTAATCCATTAGAGATTACTCCACAGATAGTCATCGTAATTATTTTTGCAGCTGTAAAGTAGATACATGCTCTGTTTTGTTTGCCTCAGGCCCTGGCAATCTTGCATGAAGTTATAAATCTAAAATTTTCATCCCTTACTGAAAAAAAAAGCATTTTCTTTGTTGTTCTTCATAGTCAAGGCTTACTGTAAATTGAGAAAACATTTCCTTTTTAAAGTTATATTAGAAATATACTTTGCAATCCACTACAGCAAATGCTTTTTGCCACCAAATAGTGAAATTTCACCTCTTTCTACATATATCCAGCTGGAATGAAAATAAGACCTAATAAGAGGACATTTGATTTTTTTTTCCATTTTTAAAAGAATCTTCATAGATATAACACTCTCTTCCCCATTTCTGCCAGGCCTTACTTAAGGTTTTTTAGCATTTTATCTAATATTTTCTGAAATCCATTGAAAGATTATTGCAGCCATCATCGCAGCACAGCTGGGACAACTCCATGATCTTGCTGGGTGAATGTGCTGAAATATTCAGGTTCAAAAGCAACTTTTGTAGCTCCACTTAAAAGCCAACTGCTCACACAACTACTTCAGATCATGTACTCTTCAAACTACTAAAGAGTTTTGCTTTCCCCAGAGAATCTTTCTCAAGGAAGAAGGGAACTGAAAACCACTTGAGGATAAATTTTTATTGGTAAGGAACATAATTTTTTATTGATAAGCAGAGATGGCAGCAAAACAGTGCTTTGCAAAATGCAGCACCCAGTGCTTTCTTCTTAAGTTCTTTGTTGCTTGCTATGAAAAAGAGTAGGGAGACACTACTGGGTCAAATGGGAGGAATATAGGCAGGTATTTTTTGGCTATATAAATTGTAGATAATTCAAAAAGATTACTTTGCAGTTTATCTTTAAATAACTGTGATTTGAAAGGGATATATAAAATGCAAGATAAAATAAACCAACCAGAAAGTTCTAGTCAATACTTGAAAAGAATGAATTTGTAAGGAACACACTAATTACCATCAGACACTGGGGATATCATGCCTTAACAGGTGGTATCACTTAAGATCTGGAAATCAGAAAATTTCCTGAGAATTTTGGTTACAGGTCTGGTCTAGTCCAAACACTTCATGCTAGATCAGTTCAAAGCAGTGCACCAAAAAAATATCTGGGATCCCTAATCCACCAAGATCTCACAGCCATGGTCACCCAGTGAACAGAGGAAGAGGGAAATGGTGATGCTTGTGCTGCAAGTTTCTGAATCAGACCAAGGCAATTTTAATCCATTTTAATTCTTATAAAAAGACATCACTCAGACTTGCTTCCCATTAACTCTCTTGCACTAACCCACACAAAACACAGCATTTTGCAAGTCTGCTTCTTAGAGAGAGACTGGTGAGCCAAACTGTGGCACAATTATCTAACAGAAGACATCCCAACAAGCTCCACTCTTTTAGTATGAAGATAATTTGAATCTTTCTTTGAATAGTAGCATGTACCTCAAAAGTGGTGGAAAAAGAAAGTGAAGCAAACAGAGGAAATGATCATCACATTTCTTTGAAAAAACAACTAGACCTCAGCTAATGATCAAGTTTCCAACGGCAAACAAAAGCATCCTGACATCAAACAAGCTAAACACAACCTTAGTGGCCCACTGCCCTGCCTTTTGGCTAATTTTGTTAAAAGCTGTAATAGATTTTAAATCTTTTTTAATATCCACCAATTCTATTATTTTCATTCTATTAAATATATAAAAAGTATTTCCATGTTTCCCTTTTCCTACCCAACAAAAGAGCAGTACTTAGAAAAAAAGTTTCCACCTAATACCTCATTTGACTAACAAAGTACAACGAACTAAACAACAAAAATGAGAGCTTGCTTTAAAAGCCTGTAAGATAAGGAAAACAAAAACAGGATTCAGGAGGTTATATAGATCTTCTAATCCCATGAAGCTGTAATCAAAGAGAAGCTAATTATTGCTTAGTCAGGATTGAGCTGTTATTCAAAAGCAGAACTCTTCTTGTAATTTAGGATCAGCAATGATCCCTTTTCCCCACTACCTACTGAACTTGTAATTCAAATTTACTGAGACACAGCAGACATTTTTGGCATTCAAATATAAGATGGTTGTCAGTTGGAACAGTGCTTCAAACCAGGTGCTTAATTTTAATTACAACTAACTTAAGCATCAGCCAGAATTATGGTACCTTGTTTAAAGACTTTGTTGGCAGGAAATTTATACAGATGTCAGGATATGATTTTTAATACATGCATGCTACTAACAGGAAAGTGTTAGAGCACCTAATTAAGGGGAAAAAAACCAAACAAAGGCATGCATTATCAAATTTAAGTCAACCCATGTGTTACCATATTATACTTTAGACCTCATTAAACTGTTAGATGGTTTGAACAAAAACTTGATCATATACAAATGAGAAATATTCTTTTTGAAGAGACCTCCCTAAAAGTCTCCATGCAGTCATAAAAAGCTAAAGGGAAAACTTATTCCCTGAAAAGACGCCTTCTTTTCCTTTCTGAAGGTGTTAAAACCAGGTCAAACATTGGTGTTAACTAAAATAAATAGTCATTAAAAGGGAACAGAAGGAGTAGGGCTATAAATAGTTGTGATTACTGTTGTGATCATCTAACAAGACCACTCATGCAACGCAGGCAATAATTTCATGCAGTGACTGAGTCCAGCAGTGCTGTATGGAATGCTTCAAAAGATGTCTACACTCCTACAAGGCTCCAAGAGGCTGGAAGCCACAGCCAGCATGCCTAGGGCTCCTTACTTCCATCATTTCCAATTCCCTTATGTTTCCTACCCTACAGCACTCTGACCTCTTGCTCAGTCAGACCAAAAGCCTCCTAACAGGCAAGCAGATGCCAGTCGGTTCAGTATCCACATCTCCAATATTCCCTCAGCCTGCTCTGAGCATCACACACTAAATGAGCACTGGACACGAGGCCACTGCTCTGACCACAGCTCCTCTGACTGCACAGTCTGAGAATCCACAGCAAACAGGTTTCCAGACAGAGGAGGCTGCTCATTGCAAAGAGGCTGAGTCTAAAGCAATGACCACCACTTGGCACCATCACACCAGAGATCTATTTTTGATCCTTGGCTATACATTAATGACAACACATTCAACATCACCTCTTCATAGGGTGCTGTCCTGCTCTGCTTGAAACTCTGCCCAATAGCAAACCATACCACATCAAAGTCTGAAGAAACAAAAGCACTTTAAAATCAAATGGCTTTTTGCTTAGTAGTCACATGTATTTGTATGAGTTAGTTCAAACCTTTACCTGAGTCCACATAATTGAGATCACAACGTTATACATATTTCTACTTCAAGATCTCCTTCAGTGAAAGGAAACAACCATTAAACTCCTCAGTAAAACAACTGTGTTTTTTCTACTTTATTACCACTGAGATCAACTAATTTAGTTTTAACAGCTGGTTCATAAATACTTCCTCCACTATATCACTATGGAAGAAACTGAAGGGTTAATGAATGCAAGAAACGATTTCAAAAGGCCTTTCTTTTAGACACTGAAACAATTTAAGAACTGCCTATTATTATTATTATGCTTGTTCCCACATTGCCAATGATTTATTTTTAAATTTAAAATGACACCACTTTTAAGATTTTGGTAGGCATTGTAAAAGACATACACAAATTTTAACAGTAATTTAAATTTGGAAGAGTTAAGAGTTCTGAAGACTAGCATTTAACTTGAATGAATGAAAAAGAATTACTCAAAGAATTAATTAAAGAGTGAATGGTATATACAGAATGCTTCAGTTCAGAAAACTTGCATTCCTACTACCCAGCAGAGTTATGCAGAATTTCCAGCAATGGGAAGTTGCCTCTCAAACATGCATATCTGCTAAAGATTTTACTGAATCTCACACCACATTCTGCTGTAAGAACGTTAACAGATGAAAGGTGTCAGAAAGCAGCATTAAGTTCATGTTATCAGCCTATGTAATTTAGTACTAGCATTATTAGTACCACCCAGCTGATGACACCAGCAGAGAGCAGGGACAGTCAAAGCAACAAAGAAACGTGAATTTGTTTTAGCACTGACAAACAGAACTAAGACAACAGAGCTAAATGTAAGAGACAGATGTATAAAACAGCAGCAGTGAAATTAGACTACACTTCTAAGATGTTAACAAAATGTACTGTCTCCATTACTGTAACCTTTAAGCTGTTTTAAAACAGATTCTCTCTACAGAAGTACAATTTTGATTGATTGTTTTTTCTCTGCCCATTGAAAGAGGACCTGGGGGTGCTGGCTGACAGCGGCTCAGCATGAGCCAGGTTGTGCTCAGGTGGCCAAGAAGGCCAGTGGTACCTGGCCAGACTAAGGAACAGAGTGACCAGCAGGACCAAGGGAGTGATTGCCCCTTGCAATGATGATCCTCTGTCCAGTCTTGGGCCCATCACTGCAGGAAGGACATTGAGGTGCTGGAGAGTGTGTAGAGAAGGGCAATGGAGCTGGGAAAGGGTCTGGAGCACAAGGCTGATGAGGAGCAGCTGAGGGAGCTGGGGGGACTCAACCCAGAGAAAATGAGGCTCAAGGGACACCTGACCACTCTCTACAACTCCCTGACAAAAGGTTTCAGCCAGGTGGGGGCTGGCTTCTGCTCCCAGGTAACAAGTGACAGGAGAAGAGGAAATGGCCTCAAGTTGCACCAGGGGAGGTTTAGATTGGGTGTTAGGAAAAAGATTCTTCACTGAAATGGTGTTCAGACATTGGAATGTGCTGCTCAAGGCAGTGGTGGAGTCACCATGACTAAAAGATGTGCACATGTGGCACTGGGGACATGGTTTAGGGGTGAACTTAGCAGTGCTGAGTTAACAGTTGGATTCAATGAGCTTAAAGGTCTTTTCCAACCTAAACCATTTGGTGATTCAATACAGCACCATCAAATTCGGATCTTTGTATCTACTGAAGATTAATAATTACCATCTCTGGTAAAAGTGTCATTCCCTGAGACACTCAACAATACATGTCAGCAAATAAAAGACCAGCCTGCTTCTAATCCATTGCAGTGGGAGGAAATCAAGGACTACTGCACCAACTGGATCACATATTTAAAAGGTGCTGATGGCAAATACATGTCATATGCTTGAATCGAGCAATATGTTACACTGCAAAAGCAATTAAATATTTAGGCATTTGGCATTACACTTATGACTGCAGAGAAAGACTTTAAAATAATTATATTTATTGCCATTCATTACTGTCATTAAGAAACTCAAAATTGTTAATAGAAAGAAAGGCATGCTTAAGAAGCAGGATCCAAAACAAAACCAAAAAAACTTCTGTAAAACGTAAAATCCATTGGCTGAAAGTTACTGAAAACCACTGCTAAAATTATGGAAACCACTCAGTGTCTGAATTTATTTCACTCATTTAAGATTTGGGCTTTAAGTACTGCCTGGAATCTTACTGGGTAACATAGCTGTCTGCCTATAACAGAACCTCCATGTGTGGAAGGGAAATTTTAAATGGATTAGATGATGAATTGAGAATCAATTAAATGACCAAATCTGATAAGTCATATAAAGAGTAATTTTAACTCCTGTGAGGAAAGGGTAACTGACAGGCCTCAGAGAGCATGCTGCAGCACTGGGAAACCTAATTAAATCCTGAACGATCTGTGATGCCTCAGGCACGCAGCTCTGAGAGTATCCCTAGGTTGATTGAAAATTGAAAATAGATAAGGAGAGGGGACCTAATTATTAATTTGACTGACTGTGTAGGAAGAGCAATCCCTCTCAACCTCTTCCACATATTATGCTCCAGGACAAGGCGTCTACTAACTGTAACTAAGAATTTACCTCCTGGAAGAAGAGATTAATTTCTACAGACTGCAGAGATTATTTCCTTTCACTTGTCATAAATATTACATATTTTCAGGTATCTTCTGGTAGTAGTAGTAATAGTAGCAGTAGTAGTAGTAGTACATTTGACATTTTCTTTTGGGGTTATTTGAATTGTGCTGGATTACAGAAAATATTTTCAGCATGACTAACGCACCGTATTTCCAAATTTATGGACACAAAGCAAGGGGTTTTAGACACAGCTTAGCCAAGAAGTGTCCTTCAGACATCACAAACTGGTTTTCATAAGGCAAAGAACGGTGTGCATCTTCATATCCAGGGATTTGTCCAAATTCTGTAAATAAAGATTTTTCTCGCTATACTCCAAACAAAGAGTCTGATGTTTAGTTTGCAAGGACTAAATGTTTAGTCTGATGTTTAGTTTGCTGGATGCAATGGCCTTCCTTCACATCAGATTACAATGGAGAAGGAGAACCAGATTAAAAGGCTGCATATCTTGGATGTCTAATTACATCAAAAAGAGAATTGAAATCAAAGAAGAGATATAGCGACCAAACAAGGAAAGAGAAAAGGTGAGAAGACACTTCACTAGACCTCCAGTGTTTTCCTTAACTAGTCACCAAACTTATCTCACGAGCAGAAGAGTTCTTTTTCAAGGAAGAATACAAGAACCAACCCAGAAATATCTCTGTCATCTAGCTCAGGATACAGGAACACAAGTGTCAGGGGCAGAAGCAAACATTTAGCCAGTTTTCAATGAAAGATTAGAGTTAGGATGGCAAATGAAGCTAGATTGCAATTGATTTAAAAGGCATTTCTCTCAAATAGCAAACTATGCTGGCTTGTGTTGTGAAAAACTTACTCTCTTCCCATAGCTCTCAAGATGGAAGCTCCTTCAGTAGGCCAAATCTGAAGGAACCTCGTTAATTGTAACCTGTGCTGGTAAAAGAGAAGCAGCTGCTGCAGAGTCTTGCCAATGGAGCTGGCAGCACTTTTCCTGCAGTACAGGAAAGATTTCACTGTTGCCCATACTTGCATGTTTGCTTATAACCACCCTTTCACTCCAAAAGAGTAAAAAACTTACCAGAGGAGACATGTGCAAAGAAATAAAGATTTCCATGCCCTTGATAAGAATTTTTCTGCAGTAGCTCTGAATCTGCATATGCCCTGTGTTAGTGTTCTGCTAAAGGTGCTGCCTCCACACAATTTTAGCCTCGTCCTTCTGCTTAGCATGCAAATTCTAGGGTGTTATAACTGTACCACTACCATCAACATTTTTTGAAAGGACCCTATTTCCACGAAAAAAATCCCCATTATGCTCTTAAAGTGGTTGAAAAAAATGACATTTGATATCAGAGAATATACAGTATCATTATCACACTCAAACAGCTAAGTCGCTTCTTTAATATTCCGGAAAATTATATTCCCCCATTAAATGTGAGGTCAAGCCTGAAACATCAGTCAGATGGGGCAAGATGCAGGCACTTCATATGGCTGAGTGGCTCATTCTAAATAACAGCAGAGCTAAGAACAGCATTTGTTGGCACCACACACTACAGCAAGGCCACACAGGTCAGAAACATTGCTGAACTATTACGTACACTTTTATTCCGCTCTATTGTTCTCTTATTGTATAACATCTTATTGTCTTGGCAGAATCTACAGGCCACAGAGCCCCACTGTCTTTGTTTAGCTCTCCAGAGTGCCATACAGCAGGACATACCTCAGTGAGATGGTAGATGTTTCATCAGTTATACCCTGCATTCCCCCGTGTGTGAATGTACCATCCTTGTGATAATGCTGTCTCGTTTTCCACATCCTAAAACATTGCAGATGTAATTTGACAAGAGATTGTCACGGTAGGAATGGATAAACCATTCCAAAATTACATTTATGCCAAATATCGTATACTTTCCAAATTACTTTTGCTGGTTTTAGAAAACAATGCAGGGAATCACCTCAGGGGAAAATGGCAGACAGCTTTACGCAGAGGTCATAGAGAAATATAGTCTTCATCTAATTCAATTAACTGCTTTCAGTTAGATCCCAAATGGTACAGGCAAACATTTGTTCTATTTCAGGCATATTCTAAGGAATGAATCTTTCTGCTTCCCCACTACACAAAGGCACGGCAAAATATCACACACTCAATTATTTTATTGTTCAGAATTTGACAAATCTCAAGACAGACGTCTTTATGATCTACAGTGACGTCTCATAATTTAGGAAACCATCTGAAGCCTTCGAATATTGTAAAATTCTACGAAGAGCATTACAGAAAGTAGCAAAGTTATTAGCTAAAACAATGAAAAATGGTTTTGAAAGCAAACAGACACACCAAATTCACCAAGCTGGAACTGTGAATTGCAGCTCTTGGAGATTTATATGCTATCATAAATGGCAAAAGACAGTAAAATCATACAGAAAAGTACTTCTGCATTTGGACTCTTGTGCTGGCTTCAGTCCCTGTGAGATATTTGCAGGCAAAGTGCCAACTGATCAATATGTTAGTGTTTAATGTGCAGTAAGTGCTACTGAGGAAAAATCAGAGCAACATTGCCTGTTAGCAGAGTCTGCTGCACTGCTGGCAGGAAGGAGTGCAGGGACTTGTGGAGCCCCCCATGTGGTAAGACAGCAGCCAGAATCTGATTCAGAATTAACAAAAGGAAACAGAGGGCGATGCTCAAATGCACATAAACCCGGGCAGATTTCATTACTGAAGATTTTAATTTTGATTAAACGCTTCCTTTTATATCGGGTCACGTTCATTGTTTTCTGCCCTGTGCTTTCATTAATACTTTAATACTGCATAACTCCAGTGTTGCAGCTAAAGATAACATCTTTAATAACAGCTACCACAGAGATGTTGGCATCCACCAGTGTCCAGCTTTGGGATGCTCTGAGGCACAGTGGGCTGGCAGAGGTTTTGAGGCATGCAGGACAGCACATCAGCACTCACCACCAAAGCAAAAGGAAAGTGCATCACTGCCAGGTGAGCTTAGACTGTTCGAAATGGGAACTTATAAATGCACTCAAGGCAAAGCAAATCAACACAATGGAAATGGCTGTGGAAGGCAAAAAGTATCAAGGTGGCGAGTATTTATGGAGGAAATAATACATTTCCCTTTCTTTCACAGCCTGGGAGAAACTGCAGTACAATGCAACTCCCCAAAAAACTTCCCAGGAAACTACAGCAGTAACATGAAATTTTTAGCAATTTGACAGGGTTTTTTTCCCCCCCTTACTTTTGGTGTTTTTACCTACAAACAATGAAACTTAAGCCTGAACAAAGCTCACCAAGACCACACTTTTTCTTGATTCCATATGAGCATGGGTACCCTTAGCAGAAGTACCTACACTAAATTTCCCTTGCCCTCACAAACCTGAACTGTGGTACCCTCCACAACGACCAGACAACTCTGTTAATTCAATTCCTACCCGTGCTGAGCAGCCCCTCCAGGTTAATTTCCTAGATTTTAATTCAGAATTTGTTGTAGACAGAAAAAAAGCAAATGTGGTATTGTGTGAGACCAGGATCCTTTCTTTTCTCCATGAACTCTGAATCAATTTTCAAGTCAGTTCAGTGGCCTGGTTCTTTTCTGTATGTTTAGGCACAAAAAGTAACCTTGAAAACATGTGATTTGGTCTAGACTACCAGTAGATGCCGAAATACAAATGCCATATCTTTTCAGGACAGTTTTAAAAAAGTAAATTCATTGCTATTAATTTTGGCAAACAGGGTACTTAGAAGCCACTGAACTTGCAAGATGAAACTACTGGTACATTCTAATAATTCTCTCAGAAACAACTGATTTTGGGGGTGGGGAGGGCAGGAAAGCAATCACCAAAAAGTCTCTGGATTGTCAAAATCCTTACACTCGTTTTTCTGATATAGAGTTTTCTGATATATGTGTGACAACGTTTTTGTTGTTACAGGACTTTCTAGTAAATGAAAACTCCAGTGGGTGATGGATGAAACTAGACCAGAAGACGTACACCAGGTTCTAACAGACCCAACTGGAGTCCTCCTGAAACATGGACAGTGTGGACACTTCTTTTCAGGAAAAATGTTTCTCGCTGTAAATACAACTCTTTTGAGTTGTACTATTTTGAAACTCCTTTCTGCACACATAGCGAACATACAGTAGAACTAACAACACTTGATATCATAAAAATTCCTTAATAATATCCACTGTAACAATCTCAGAAATGTCAGGTAAGTTTTAAGTTCACATTACAGTGTATTTATTGCTTAGATTACAAAACCACCAGGAACAAGAGGACTAAACAGGCAATGTAAGCCTTATCTTGTCAGGAAACAAGAAAACACACACCAGTAAATAAGAACCTTCAAAGTCACCATGTTTATTTATATATGAGAATCTAAAGCAAAAAGAGATACTGTCTTTGCCGAAAAAATTGCTTTGCTGCTATTTGTGTGCTTGAATGCAACTGGCTGGCACCTTTCAGATTACCACAAGAAGTCATTACTCAAAAGCTTTCCTGAACTTTCAGACTGAGGCACTGTAGTTACTTCAGGCAGAAAATATTTTAAATAGTAGACACTCCTAGTGTTTATGCAAACTGTAAGATGCATACAACTGCTTGGTCTTTGTTATATTTCTTGTTGGCTTTACAGCAATGAGATACTTGTCTCAGAACTAAAATACTTGGAGTATTATGTAGTCTCAAATCCACAATATTTGCACATTACTGCTACCTGTTAAAACCTATTTTTACATTTTGGATTTTTTGGGCCAAAGAAGAATATCTGTTGTGTCCTTACTAAAGCCACAGAAGTAGTATTATATAACCAGAAATCCAATGAATTGATGGACTTGGTCTAAAATTGGAACCCTTAAGAGCAGAATAGTAAGCAGGAGAAATAAAGGGAGCTACAAAGAGTTTATGACAGTTACACTGGATATCGGAAGTAAGAAGAACCGTTAGGATTTATTCCCATTATTGTGTCAAACTTCTCTTATCGCTTTATCTGTACACATAATGCCTGGGTAGCCTTTGCTATTTTAACATGTAAAACTGTATGACAGACAACACTATCCAATCTCTCAGAGGAAACCAATTTAAAGAGGAAGAGGGTAACTCTATACATATTCCTCTAAAAGAAAAAAAACAAAACCAAACAACAACCCAGTAAAAAATACTTCAGTAAACTCTGCCAAGGTTCATGGAAACAACTGGGATTTGTATATACATCATCTGGATATGGGCCATTATCAAACTATCTAGAGAGTTAATCAACAGAGGACACTCTCAGCAAAACAAGACTGATGCTACATAATCAGAAACACCAGAGCTGTAAACAATGGGAATGAACATTATTCCCAAACAGTATAAATAATTTAAGACTTCCAGAACTGAAATTAATCTACATACCATTTGAAGCACACAGAACCACCAATTCAGACAGAATAATGAAAGGTAAGGGAAAAACAGAAGGATAATTAAAAAGATACTTTTCAAGTGGGAATAGTCTTAGCTCTGCTGGTAACAAGAAATAAATACCAAGAAAATCCTATTACATGCATGTGTATTTTATATTATTATTTCTTCCAGAAAGGATTGTTAGGTTTTTTTTTCCCTTTTCCTCCAGTCTGATTGGACAGTGAACCTGCTATATCCATCAGCATCTTTCTGATTAACTCTTCATCTCTTTGAAGCATCACTGTTTTACAGGGCACTGTTGGCAGAGAGATGGAAACAAATCTCATTTGCCCATATTTGAAAGGAGTATTCTTCCTTTAAGCCCCCACTGGCCTAGAAGTCAGCACCCTTTCATCCCCAGATGAAGTCTCTACAGCATACTTCAAAGGAAAAAGGTACTTATGGTGTCTTAACCTTTCCTTTGAAACTGAATCTGCGGATCCACTATCCTCTAGCAAGGCTAATTGTGTAGTATGCAAGGGAATTACTATTATTTCAATATAACCCACCAGAGAGAAATGATGAGAGCTGAGGCACTGTTGTAACAGGCTTTACATAAAGACAGCACCACAAACACGCTATGAAAGGCAAGTATCTTGCACAAGTACAACAGGAAAATGTCACAAATTATCTGCATAATCTGAAAAATTACATTCAAATATCAGCCAGTTTACCCTGCAAAGAAAGCATTGGGAGGAGAGAAGATATAGCAAAAAAAAAAAAAAAAACCAAAAGAGAAGGAGAGAGGGAATGTGATTTCATGGCTAGATGTTACCATAGTTCTTTCATCTCATTAACTTGCTGTACTCCATATTTTATGTTCTAATCTCCTCACCCTCTGCAAGTTTTACATTTTCCTATACCACAGATTGAAATTAATTTAAAAGCTGATTTAAGGTAAAATAGAAAAAACATGAAAATCCAACACAGGAACTAAGATGAACTTTCCATCGTTTAAAAAAAATAAATTCTCATGCAGGCAACAACAGTGCTTAAGAAGAGTGGCATGTGCACAAGTGTGACCTAAACAGTTTGGAAAACACTTACTGCATTAAACAGCTTCTATGATAAGAATGCAAAGGAAAGGTAACTAATTTAGAGACAAATATAATTTTTACTCTAAAAGAACAGCAACGTTCTATGCCTCATCATGACAATTTGCATATTCTGTGAGTTCCATTAATGCAAAAATAAAACAGAAATATTGAAACTTAAGTTTAAAAAGTGCTTAAGCATGTCCCAGTGTTTCTGGAGCAATCGTAAGTTTAGATATGCTTTAAAGTTTTCTTCAATCAGAGAGAGATCAGTCAGTTCTCCCTCTAAATGCCAAAAGCAGGGAAAAGGTCTTGAAACTGGTAAAAATGCATGTTCAGGTAAAAACCCAAACCAAGCCAAACCCCACCAAAAGCAAAACAACAGAAAAAAAAAAAAAAACCCACAAAAAAACCCCCACCTTGAAAAACCTTAAACAACACTAACACAATCATATTTTCTACAGAATAGGAGCTGCCATTGTTATTACTTCCTTACCAAGGAGGGGAGGGTGCAATTACCTGACCTACATTTAGCATTGCCTTGTGTCACCTGTGATTTCACACCTGGGACTGCCTGAGCCAGAATGAAGCAGTTGAGCCCAAATTCACCACAGCCTAGAGTGCAGTAAGAGGATCCAGCCCCACATGAGGTACCAGGGATTGAAAACAGCTTTGTCCATTTATGAAAAACATCATATGGTATTTATTTTTGTTGTTACATTTACCATATGAGGCTGGAAAATAGTACATGAATACTTTCTACACACACAGATATATATATATATTCCCACACTGTGCCCATACTCTATCCAAACACCTTCTGTTTCTCACGTTCCCAAATAAATGTGGAGTATTAACATGTGTATGTGTTATCACTAAATAAAATGCATCTAGAATTTATACATGTTTACTTCAGGCAACATGGTCAGTCAATAACAATCAGTCATGTTTTTTAAAGGCAGCCAAATTCTTCAGAAGTGAGCTGGATGTTACTTGGTTACTTCAATTATTTTTCCAGGTGATTCTATTAGTAGCACCTACACTCAGCAAGCACTGAAACAATCATTCCAAATTTTTAAGATATTTAATGTCAGATATAAAAGTTTCAGAGGAAACAGCTAGGAAAAAGAGCACAGAAAATAAGTTTACTTTTAATTATACATAGAAATTAATATCTAGCAGAGAATAACACATTACTGACATGATAATTAAAATATTGTATTCTGAAAGATAAATATATTAGCAAGCCAGAAGGACCTAGACTTATTTTGTTATAGTTTAATAGAGAGGAAATAGAGTTAAACAGATGGCACTCAGTATTTCTCAATGAATTCAGCATCTGTGAGTACATGTTGCATAAATGCCAATTAAAATGTGTCCGAGTAAATTTAATTCCCTTGCTGATAGAATGTAAGCCAACCTAGCTGGCTAAAGATCAAGGTTAACTTTAATCATCTGCTCAACTTGTAGCAAGTTGCTCTCAAATTGTACAGAAATTCCCAGTGAAATCATAAAACAGTGTTGCTATTGATTTGTATTCATTTACATTCATAATTCTCTTCTCAAGTGCTGGGCCAAAGCACAAAGGGAAAAAAAAATATAGTATTGTGTGAATCGTTTGACAAATCTAAACTGAAGAAATATTGCTTTGATTTTAAAAGCTTCTGCAGAAACGTTCAGCAGAACTTCTCCTTTGGGTAATTTTATGAAGTAATTTTTTTTAGAAGTGACCTGATAATTTTTATGAGCCACACAAGACACTTTTTAATTTCCTCTACTCTATTACGGACAAACCACCACTATCTTATATTAGGTTGTCATCTAAATTTTTCGTAGAATGCAAAGTGAATTTTGATTATTATAGGATCAAATACAAATAAAAAAAGACTATATTGAAAAGTTAAAGCAATACCATTATGTAACCCTACAGCAGTTCTAATTTAATTTGGCATTTTACTGTCTTCTAATAAGGTAGAAGACAGAAAAAAACCACCTTTGGTATTAAAAACCCCCCACCAAACACCATCCAAAGGCAAAATTCTGAAAACTTTGAGATTTTCCCCCACATTTCAAGAATTACAAAGTGCAGCCTAGCAGGTTTGTACCCAGGAAAACTGAGCATACACCCCCATGAAAGAAGAGAAGGCATTTTTGTGATGTGCTGAGCCATCCTTAAAAATTTGGTATCATTGACTAAACCGGGGCAAATGTACACCAAGCTAAGCTTGGATTTTTTGCAAAGCTAATCAATTAAGTTCCTTTATACATAATCCATGTGTGCAGTCTTTTCCCATACCAATTATTTCATGCTGGCAGCGTTTTGTTGAGGGAAAAGCCAGTCAGAAACTATAAAACATACAGCCCAACAGCAAATGAAATTAAATGCCAGAAGTGCAAATTACTATCTAGGAAATGAAATCTGAACTATTCATGCATGTATACATACTAGCAATAAATTAAATCATGGCAGTCAGGGAAAAGACCTAAATGTCATTAGAAAGAGTGCAATGGAAGCAGCGGTGCCACAATCAGAAAATATAAAATAAAAGCTTTTCTTGAAAGTGGGAAAACAAAAGGATTACCACTGTTCTCTACAATAGAAGGAATAAAATTACTCACCAAGACCTCAAAGCATTTTTAGATTATAGAAGTCATACCAGATTTTGAACAGTTCACTAATCCAGCAAAATTCACTTCCTGGGCAGTTCTGCAAGACTGGCTGGGGAAGACATCATTGTGTCTTTTACAGGAGGTCAGTGCTCAACAGAATGCACACAAGAAGCCTCATTTTCAGACCTATTAATCAGTAAATTACTGAAGCTCTGGCTGAGGAGCACCTTGGAAAATCAGGTCCCTAAGCATTTTAACAACGACAGACAGTGGTACTGGAGAAGCAAGAAAATAAAAATAGAAACACCAACACAAAGCCAGGGTCAACAACAGACATGCTTCCTAAATTAAATTATGAATTGAGTGATGTCAGCAGCATTTTCAAATATGAATTAAAATAAGTAGCAACGGTGCACTACTCTTGACTGCCTTGTGACTTGTAGTCCATATAGAGACCACAGAAGGAACACTAAAATAACACTAAAATACTAAAATCTGAAGGTAGTCAGAGTTTCTGTAGTACAACATGACTGACTACATAATGTACTGGGGAAAGACTCACATGGTCCAAAAATAAGAAAAGTTCTCATTCAAAATAACACTACTAGGTAAGATAATTTCTGAGCACAGCCAGCATCCAGCACACAGGAAGGCTGATGGAAAGACAGATGGACAGGGCAACCTGAGGGTGAACAAACAAACAGTGGTGTCCACTTGAGCCCTTCCTGGTCTCACCTTTTGGGGGAAGCATTTTTGCTTGACTTACCTGAAAAGAGGATTTGTGGGGAAGCGCAAATTGCAAGGGACAAAGGAACAGCCCCTAAATGTCAGATCTGTATTAATCCCCTGCAGGAGGGCACCAGCAAAAAGGCAGAAGAGGTCTGTGTGCAGCATCCTTCTTTTGTGCTTCTGTGGCTGTGCAGTTATTACTCCTGATTAAATCTCTGCTTGATTTCTGCACCTGGCTAAGCTTCCAACCCTTCTCAGAGACTTCCTATCCCTGCACTTAAAAGTTTCACTGAGGTCAGGATGGGTCCATTCCCCCAATCAGTTGATAACAGCTGAATGTCACACACATCACAGCAAACTACGAGACTTGTGAGAGTGGATTCTGAACTTTTGATGGCAGAAGCATCTCCAGATTCACAAACAGGATTTGCTGATGATGATTCAGACATATTGTTTCAGAAAACAAAAGGCAGAGCACCTAAAAGGATGGATCAGGCCCAACCAAGCAATAACACTCCCAATGACTGTAGTAATACTTGGATTAGATTCTTCACTCCAGCTTGCAATATGCAAAATAATACAATTCAACAATTGCTGTAATTCTTTGCAGTTGCACAAAGAATAAGCGCTTAAACAAAACAAAACAAAAAAGAGCAGCTTTCATTGTCTTCTACTGTAACTATTGCTCTATTTATTCCGAAGAGGTGACCTTCTAGTAACCTTGTACAGTGGCTAGAAATGAATAGAAATTTGACCTCACTTTAAGACCTCCATAAAAAGAATTATACTACAGTGATTTTGCATCTTTATGTCAGCATGTCAGATAAATATTTTATTTAGTTGCTAACTGGATAATGCATTTTCAAAACAACTCACAGTGTTGAATGCATTTTTAAAATATATTGCTAAATGAAGTACAAATTCAACTGATTTTAAAATATTTAAATATATTTGACATTTAAGAAATATTAAAACATGTTTTCCTTAATGCAAATGCATTATGCATTTAAAAAGTTTCAGCTGCCATTAGGAAGCAGTCCTATGAATAACACATCTTTTTCTGATGTCTTTTTATGTACACAAAAACATCAATTTGTACCTAGCTTAAAAGAAATCTAAATTACAGGTAAGCCATCTAATGTGCCCCTTACTACCTTTTGGCAAGATTTAGTCTAATCAGAGTTTTTCCACTAAATTACACAGATCAACAGAAACCCTGCACAATTATATCTTGCTCTCTAAAATAGCACATGATCTTTCCACATGTGAGTAATTGCCAGGATGGAAAATTGCAGTGAGGATGAAGGTACAGATGTTCTTTTTCAGTTGACCAAACAAAATGAAAGAAAACAAGGAATTCCTGTTTCATAATGAATTCTGCTTAAAATCCACTGTTTTATACACATTTGCACACACATAAACAAATATAACAGGAATTTTCAACAGATTTTTCTAATGGAAGAGTGCATTCTTCTGTTGATGGTACAGGAAAAGATTAGGAACAGAAAGTATTAAGAAAGCATCAACATGTGAAAAACAAATGTTCAATGTTTGCAACCTGCAGGAGTGCACACTGGGATACTTCTTAAATTAAAGTCCTTGAAGGGGATTTCAAAGTAGGAGAGTTACACTGGAGCCAGACTTTTTCACTTATGTGCACGGACAAAAGACAAGCAATCTTAGCACAGAATAAAAATAAGATTTTCCTGCAGCTGTTGTTACTGTTGCATTTACTGACTCCCATGGCTGAAAGCAACAATTGCACTGTGGAGGGATGAAGGGAGGTCACTGTGAGTGATGTCCTCTGTGTTCACCACAGACTGCTGCAGAGCCATGCTCACAGAAGGGACAGCTCATGAAATCTTGTTTTCCAGATCCCACAGCACCTTGCCCTCCTCCTGTCTTGCTCTTCTCTCCCCACAGGTACTCCTCATCTCCATGCCTTTGGGAGCTGTTCTCCATTAGATGGTTGTTCAGTGAGATTTTACCAAATTGTGGGCTTTTTTTTCTCCCCCCCCCCCCCCCCCCCCCCCCCCCCCCTTACCATTAACTATTTTAAATTGTACCCAACACCCATCATTAAGCAACACTGCTGTTAGAGGTGAGGATTTTTAACATTTAGGTTCTTTCCAGAACTGCCCTGCTTATTCTCAAATACAAAGCAAACAAAGAAGGCCTAGAAATTACTTTGCACTGGCTTATATCAGCACCAGTCTCACAATTATGGCAAATACAGAGTGATGGAGATGGTTCTGCATTACAGGCACACCCAACAACAACAAAAAAGGAGACATGGAACCAGGCAATGGTGGTGGAGAGCTTAGAAGAGCCCCTGTGTGAAGCCAGAACTCCACAGAATTCCTTCACGTAAGCGACATTATTTTTGCAATATTATGTGCACTGTTACGTATGCATATCCTGTATAATCTCTAACCAGGAACAGGGATGGAATTGTTCCTTCTATCAACCTCAAGAAAATGTGTTTTATTTACCCTCAGTTGGAATAAAGTAATTGAAAACATCTGACAAGTGTTTTAACAGTAACAAATAAATAATTACTGAGAGTTACAGATGAAAAGTGTAAATACACTATTTTTGAGCACTTCCTAGTGTTACCTGTTGGGAGGTGGGTCAGTTCCCATTTGTTTACTCTACAGAGCACGCAGCCAAAATTACAGGCTGGGCTCACCCTCGTTTTGCTAGTTCAGCTTTATGGGCAACCGAGACAAAAAATAGAGCATCTCTTGGGCTGCATTTGTCTCTAAACCATTCTGTCAAGGATCTGTCACACAGGGCAAGTTCCTGAGGTGCTGACCATCTCTCAAAAAATCAAGTGACAGAGTCAGAAAACCCATTTCATTTCTATGCAAAAGCCTAACACCCACAGACTTAGTTGGTGATTACAAGACCTATCATCCTCTTTAACTATTTCCTGCAAGAGAATGGGAGAGAGAAGGACAATGTAGAGAGCAACCCATTCACCGCCTCATAATGAAAGAAAGTAATTCGGATTTTCTTTCCCTCTTCCCCAGTCCAAACCCCAGTTTGTGGTGCAGGATTAACAAGACACCACTTGTGTCTGGTTAAGCTAAGCACTGAACAACCCTTTGCCTCACCCTGGCTTGAATCACTGAGTAACTTCAACAAATATATGTTTAAATTTTAACGCTGCCATAATAATAATACTTAAACTGCCACCCATGTAACACCGAGAAGGAAAGAACATTAGCAGTGACACCCACAATATATACGTTGGTGGCACACAGACGTTACCTCTCACACCCAAGAGGTCAGCAATTAAGTTTATTTCTTTTTGTGATTAATGGAGAAACTTTTAATGCCGTCTTCCTGAGCAATGTCTCAAACACTAAGCATTTGCTTTATGTAAGCAATAAAATTGGCAGCTCCATCCTATACGTATTTGTGAGTTGTGTTCTCCACAAAAAGTCAGGCATCCTACCAGAGTAATTTAGTTTGCAGCAGATTTAAGCTTCAAGCTGCTTTAAGTGTTTAGTGTTGAAAATCATCTTGTTTTACAGAGATACTGTCAAAATTATTTCCCTTACCAAACATGTCAGCATTTAATTCACTAAGTAGTACTTGTAGCTTACAATAAAACTATCACGTTTTTGATGTCATGTTCACAGAAACAGCTGGATGTGCACACTACAGAACTTGCCAGTATTCACACAATGCACCATGACACAAAGATGAACTAAAAATTTCAGTTTTTCAAAGAAAAGTGAAGTTTAATCAAGAAGTATATGATTATGTGTACGGAAAGGAGAATACTAGGAGATTCGGGTTAATTTACTGATGTTTCATGGTTTTGTCTAAAAGATAGCAAAAAAATCAGCAGTGTTAGAAAGGGATCATGTGGGATTATTGTCCAGCTCCAAAATCTGTGACACCACATAACCCAGCACCTGAAGTGGCAAAACCAGTCATCAGCATTTACAAATCTGGGAGCAGAACCACACTGATTGACTGTACTGTGCAAACCTGCCTTTACTTTCTCCAGTCCCAGGTTCCTGGCTGAAAAAAACCACATGGCTTCCCACACAGCCAAAGGTCACAAAACATTAGAAACACGAAGGCTGTATGAAAACCTCAATTATTTGTAGAGCATGACCTAGATCTCGACATAAATACTGAAACATAGATAAATACTGAGAGGATTTAGATCACTGAGCCCTTCAGAAACTAAAATGGGTTTATGTTAATGAAAATCCTTCCATCCTCTTCATATTGCCACAAGTCTACTCACATATGTTGAGAAATTTGACTTATTCATGGCTTTCTGTTCTTAGTGTCCTATGTCTAACACATCTTCCTTGACCACATTATCAATACGTTAACCTGACAGAATATTAACAAGGCACTTCCACTATATTTTTATACTCACATTAAATCCTGAAATAAAAGTCTGCAAACCAACCATTAAACAGATTTAAATGACACTGAAATTGTACAACTGAGATTTTTCTATGGCCTGTTTATAACATGAAAAACTTTTATTCTGATATGGATCTGATAATTTCCATTCACCTGTTCTAATGGGACCATGAGGTTAATAAAAGACGCAGATTTAAACAAGAAGTACCATAATTGGAACCTCATCTTTACATTTGCTCTCATACTATCAAATCCTGCAGAGAAAATGCCTGTCAGATTCCTGGGGCAAAATATAGGAGGACTTCACATCACTGACTTTTACTGGATAATGAGGCTGCTGCCATACCTGGGTCTAGGCCACCATTTTATGTGTGCTCAAATTACATTTACATTCTTTAACAAGCTCCTTGAAGCCCTGTTGACATTAGATATAGTCTAATTACTGCTGGACTTTAAAGTTTTAAGTAGTCATGTTAACTTGAATTCAAGTCAGATTGTTAAAGTTCAGGAACAACTACAAGAGATGACACGAAGAAAGAGGACTACAGTTCAAAATAGTCACAGAGATGTACTACATACAAGCAACAGACTCTTCCACAGGTTTCTATGTTTTCAAATTGCCTAAATATCGATAATTTTCAGTAGCAAGACAAAGATTTGAAATCATCTCAGAATCTGCACCTACTATTCCATTCCAACCCCAAGCTGAAGAAATCATTTTATTGCCACCCGTCCCTTTCTCACAGACGAAATCCCCAAAGAAAGAATCAACAGTTCCACATGCTTAAAAATCACATATTTATATATACATATACAAACAAAAAGGCACATTCTCACTTACTACCTGCTTGTCAGGAAAAAAAAAAATCCTAAAAAATCTCCTAAAAAATCAGGAGATCCACTGAAAGTCCTGGCACCCCACAAGATCCCAACAGTGGCTGTGTATCTTTCTCATTTCAAATGAGGCCTTGGGGTAGTAACAACTCCTCAAGGACCAACACAAGCACCTGATTCTAAGCAAACATGCTTCCAAGAATACTGTGGGATTTTTTTTTTTCCTGATGGTTTGCTGTTGATTTTATAAAACTAATTTTAAAAGCCTCATTCACAGGCCATCTCCAATGTAATTTACCCAAGAGCATTCTTCAGGTAAATCACGGCTGCTCCTGTGGTTGTGGCTGCGATTCTGTAACACTGCTGCAAACTCACTGGTTGCAAGACACTGGAATGTAGAACTTTTATTTAAAGAAAAATATGGAGAGGAAAAGAAGAACTGCTAAAGTAATTCCAATCACCAAACTTATGCCAATAAAGCAAATTCAGCATTGAAGATGAAATGTATTTCCTTGTTTACTGCATTGAATAATTATCTCCAATTTTATATTTGGGTACACTCATAGAGGGCACCAAATTTAAAAGCATTGTATAAAACCACCTCCACAAAAAAGACAACTGTTCTTTTTCAATTGTTGGTTTTGTTTCCTTTGGTGGGACAGGTTAGCCTGTTATGATTTTTAAGTGGATAAAAACTGTTTCTTTAAACAAACTTGTAGCCTGAGGACAAATGCATTCTTATATGTAGTGAGTGCAATATGTTTCCAACAAAACCAATAAACTTTTGTGCTAAAGTGCTTTACCACCACTAACAGATGATTCCTATATTGTATGAAGTAGTTAATTTTACTTATTCTAGTACATATTCTTATTTAAAAGATTAGATTTTTAAAACTCCAGCTCTGGTCTACATTTAGTTTTGCATCCAGCAGTTATAATTGAGCGATCAAATAATTTTCTGAACGAAAATTAAGCTTATACCTAGATAAAATGAGTGAATCTTGGGTTTGTAGTGGCAGGTTCTCCACAGAAAGAGAGCCAAAGCAGTAATTTATAAAACTCAACTCCATTTCAGTGACACTATTGTAACAGAAGGATTTATGAATAGTTTCTCTCCTTGTTACACCCAGATTACTGTGTCATCTGGGTAAGGCTGATGACTTAAGAGTATTTCACCTAAACTAATAAAGCTATTTACTGAATCTGAACTAAGTGCTGAAGTTTACTTCTAATGAGTGTTGACTGATCTTGGCTAAGAAAGTGAATTAGAGTACACATAGCTGAGCCAGACAAGTCATCACTAGTCAGTAAGTCCCCTGGGACAGAATGAAGAAAAATTCTCTCAGCTTTTTTTTTCCACTGAAGGATCACCACAAACGCTCATGTTGATAGTAGCGCTATCTTGACATCCTTTCAGAGCTGTCCTTTGCACTGGTAATATCTTGCCTTGCCGAGATTTTTTTTTTTTTTAAACAAGTTAAAAAATGAAGCCACTTTAACAGTTCATTTTGTTTTTATCTATCCAAACACTTATAACACACTCATCACCCCTGCGTTCGCAGCCCTGGGATTGGAGTGTTGTCACACAAAGGATTAGTGTGCAAATCCCTCAGGGCCTGGAGTGCTCCATGTCAAACTGGTGTCCAGCTCTGGACAGGGAGATTTTACTGCAGATTTTCTGTATACAGAGGAATTTCTTAGAAAGAAAGAAGCAGATTTTCTACCAGTGCCTGTAGGGACAGAACAAAGAGCCACAATGCTAAACCCAAAGAGGGCAGGTGTAGGTAGGGCATAAAAATGAATTATTTTATGATAAGGGTGGCAAGACACTGGAACAGGTTACACAGAGGAGCTGAAGATATGGATTCATCATAGGATGTGTTCAAGGTTAGGTTGGTTGAGGCTTTGAGCAACCCACTTTAGTTGCCCCTGCCTATGGGAGGAAGTTAAAATAGGTGATCTTTAAAGATCCCTTCTGACCCAAACCATTCCATTGTTCTATGAGTCTAAAGGAATATCAGCACACACAAATCTACAGTGATTCACAATTGCCTGACCATCCTGGCAGAGGGCTCTGCTCCAAGGGGTGATGGATTGGTGGCCTGAGGATCCAGCTGGTTCGACTCTGCTTTTCCTGACACTCAAGTCACATCTCTTTGCCAAACAGAACAGAAGCAGCAACGTCTCAAGACCTATGTCTAGAAAGCCAAAATAAAAACTCTGCCTCTGCAAGCATTCTCAATAAAAACAAACTAAATATCACTAAAAGGTTCAAGGTGTTATCATAACTAATTGCCTCCGCCAAAAAGCAATGCCATAAGGATTTTATGAATGTCACCAGCACTGTCACTCTCACGAAATGAGAATACGAAAAATAGTCTGAACCTAACAAGCATAAAGTACCCTTCAGTTGAAAGTTTTGCTGATTTCACTCAGTAAAAGTTCATGAAGCTCACAAAGGGCAGCAAGGCAGAGAGACAATGCTCTGAACTTGTAACTTGATTTACAGTTTCATGTGTGCTTACATTTGCACTGCTTTAATTTGGTTTTGGTAAATTTTAGAGCCACTCTCACCCCGTAATTTTCTCCACAGTTTAGTCGCCTTTAAAATAAAGACAATTCATATAAAGTGTTATAGAGAAGTGCTGCTAGAGCCAGATAAATCAGGCCTCCTGTAAAACCTTTTAGCTGTGAAATCAGAATGAAAACAAGACAACCTCTTCCAAAACAATATTTAAAGGCTGAGTCTTAAATTTCATTTGTGTAAGTTGCAAGCTCCAATGACATTTGGCTAAAAAACAAACAAAAACCTAAAACACCAAACAAAACAAACAAACACCATAGCAAAAAAAAAAAAAAAACCAAAAAAAAAAACCCAAACCCCTCAAACTCATACCCTCTATTTGGCAATGACAGGTATTAGAGGCAGATGATTTGGAATACAATACTGCTGGGACCACATTATTCTATTGATCATATCACCACACAGGGAGCTGGAACTCCTCAAAGGCTATTTTAGAGATGTCAAAAACATTCACAGCCTAATATTATGAGGATAAGAACAGAAAAAAAAACAAACAAAAAACCCCCCAGAAAACCAGTATCTCCCTTAAAGTAAAAGTGCATCTGCTACGCCTCTCTGTGCAAAGGACACAGCTCCTTTGCTCCCAGAACATTTTCAGCTGAGTCATGTATTTGCTTGAATACTTATTTTATAAGCAAGTATCACCTGCCATATATATATAAAAATATAAATATATATATATTTAATACATTGTGAGATGGTCCTGGCTCTAACTATGCTTTTTGTTACCTCTTTGTTTCCCAAATTAGGATCCAAGACAAAAATCTGGGGTAAAAATAAAAAGCCCCTCAATGCAGGTGAAGTGTTGGAGGAGGTAATTAGTGTGTCCTTTGCATACAGCTTCACAGAACCTGGAAAAAGTAGAAGGAATTGGGTTTTCCTCTAATTGAAACCTAGTATCCAGATAAACTTGCATACATCTAACCTTTGTTCTCTTACTACAAAGCTGCTCAATTACACATGGCAAATGGGGCACAATAAAAGCTATGGCATCTATTCACACCACAGGAATCCATTTTAATTATTCCCACTAGCAGATATGAAGTGTTTCCTAATGCAAATACTGGACTCTCAGAACACTGACATCAAGGAGCTGCACTTCACAGGGATGAGGCATAAAAAGGGTTGCATTTTACACCCAGTTTAAGCACAGCACATTCTGATGATTCTGCAATGGAATTGAAAAGGCACAGTTTGCAGTAATGTAAGTTTTCAGCAAAGCCATTGCAGATTTTCTAACGTGAATATGAATATGCACATCAGATTACAGCAAAATATAGCTATTTCTGTAAACAGCCCAGGAACATAAACCAGTACACTCTGCATTCATTCATTCATGGATCTGCCATTCAGATGCAAGGACCTTTCTGCAGGCCTCAAGCATTTTAGTGCTTTAAAGAGTGCTTTAAACAAGAGGGTAAATTGGTCTGCTAATGGTTTCATCAAGTCAAAAGATCTTCATGGCATAAAATTCAGCACTGAAGATTCAACCTAAGTTAAATTCTTATCTTTAAAGTTCCTTCCAACCCAAACCATTCTGTGACTGATTTATGGCAAACGCTGAACGAAACCTCTGAGATTCATCCCTGCTCTCTGCCAGTGCTCCCTGTTTGTCCTTGCCCATGGGCACCTCCACGTCCCCTCCCATCAGCTGCTCTCACAGGCCTCCTTTTCCACTCTCAAGTTATCTCCAGTGTCTTCCCAGGTGAGTGAAAAAAGAGGCAGTCTCAGGTGAGTAAAAAAAGAGGCAGCCCCCAAACAGTGGCTATAGGATGGTAACCTCAAGTACTGCAGAAATACAGATTTATTGTTGTCTGTGCTTTAAAATAAATAGATAAAAACAAATATGAGGGGAACGAGGTCCTGAATTTACAGACTGCCATATAAAGAGGCCCTTGAATCTTCTCAGAGTTTGTGGATTCTGTGTGAAGTCCCCTGAAGCAGTGACTGAGTGCCAAGGCATGTATCTGTCATGAGCAAAAGCTTTTATTCCAGTTGCAGAATAGTAGATAGATTTTAAGAAAGTATCTGTGTGTTTTCATTAAAAGCATCTACCATATGATCCTGGGAGAAAAAAGGATCATGATTAGGCTATATTAAAAAAAAAGTCACAAACTCTAATTTCAGAGGAAAAATGGGATTTACACAGTCCTCCACTCTGTGCTAGCAATCCAAAAGTTTTCACTTACACCAGAAATTGTTTGGTTGCAGATCACACTTATAAAAGTAAATTGATTCTCAGTGCCTGTGGTGAATGAAATACATGTATATGTAAATTATATATATGCATATATATTTCTTCATCCAAAATCCTAGAGCTAATGTAGGGTCATTGTTGAGCACTCTGTTCAAAGGTACATTTAAACACAAAAAATCCTTTTAAATATTACATTTTTAACTTGATAGGTAATTCAGAAAGATGTTGGATAAATGAAATGCTTTAAACAAATGTGGCAGATCCACCAGTTTAACTTCTGTGCAGAGACATATACACATCTTTGCCATAGACACAGCTCAAAGTCACTACCATGTGCCAAATAAACTTTTACAGATGTTTAGCAGCAGAGTTCAAAGAAACTGCATCGTGTCTTCCTTGATATATACCAGCCAAATACATAAAAACAAAGAGATGTCAAGATATCAGATGAAGTGTCCATTTGCTGATGTTCAGATAAATGAGAGATGCAGGGCTGCTAATATTCTTTCTTTCCCATTACTTGAATTGCATTCAAATGATACTTTGCAGTTATTTTGAGTTTCCAGCATGAAGCATTCCAGCTAATCTATGGCACGTTTTAAAGTGACTTTTCCCTGTGGCTTTTTCTATGAAAAACCTGGATATTTCTACATCATAGTGCATGTGTGAAATCCTTCCCTGAGGAAACTTTTGTGTGCATTCATAGAAACTGTTTCTCTTTCTCTCAGCATTTTATGTATTATTGAGAGAAAAATGCACTCTTTGGGGGGTGGGGTCACTTCTTGAAATTTGATCACAAAAAAAATTAGGGTTTTTGCTTGGTAAAACCAGTAATATCCTAGAAAAGGTAAGTCTTAATAAGGCATCACCTCTGCTTTTATTTTTTATTACTTTGAAGGCAATTACACTGCAAATTCATGTAATAAATCTAAAAATCTTCTAATTAAGCCTGCAACTGTACATAAAGTTTAATTTGTCATGTCCTGTTGACCACTCACATGTCCCATACTTGTGTTTCCATTAATGCATTTTCCCTAAGGCCATTTCTAACATCCCTGCCTTTTAACATTTGAACATCTCCAATTACTTTTTAAAAATAATATTAAAAAACAAACAAACAAACCACCAAAAAAACACCATGAAACTTTCTGCCTTCACCAGGAAATGTTTCCTTTCTTTCTCTTCACTGTGTATTTCCCACTTACCTCTCTATCCCTAAAACACCCCCATGCACACCCTCCCAAATTACACTTCCCTGAGGTACAGGACAAGCAAGATTCAGTGCCAGAATAGTGACAGGTTTAAAATATAATATTTCACAGCCTGTCAGGGCTGGAAAGAAAGGCATTTTAACATTTAGTGAGCTACAAACTCTCTCCCCAATAAGAAAGATCCTTCTTCTACTCTGTTATTCACTCTCTCATTATACCCATGTACATAGATATAGATATGCACCCAGTCTAATAAATATCTCTTTGTATACATCAATCACAGGTAGATTAGATAACTTTTAAAGATTTCTACAGTCTATTGCTTACAATTTTCCTTTATTTTCTAGTATCACACAGGTGGATTCATTCCACAGGAGGGAAAAGATGAGAAACACCACCAATGCAACTGAGAAATAATTCAAGAGAGTTTTTTGCAGCTGGATTTTTCTTCCATGCAAGTTTTGTGGTACACAGAAAATTCACGTAACATTAAAGATGTAACCTAATGGTTTAATTCTCCTTTCTGTAGGACAAACTGAAGGAATAATTTACAGCTTTCACACCCAATAACATCCAAAGCTTTTGCCAATAAAAACTAGCATCAACCCTTCATGCTTTCTTCCTTGCTTAAATGTAAAATTTCCTCTCCTAGAACAGAGACTACGGTCATTACTACTAAAAATAATGACTTTTTTGTGTGGTTTTTTTTAAATAAAATGAAAATTCATTAGAAAACAATTCTGTGAGCAGTGAAATTAATGAAGTCAGATTCCTTGCAGACTTCTCTCTCACAAGCAGTTACTCCAGCAGTTAACAAGGTAGTTTTGCATTAGTTAGGTCATTTCCAAGGTCCCTGTTCCCTGGTGGCTCACAAGAGCTGGACTCATGCACGCTACTTCCTCCAAAGTCTCTCATTCCCCAGCTGCCTTTCCTAGGTGCCTGCATTTCAGGAAACCTGTAGAAATGAACTGTCTCAGAAACCAGCCCCTGTCTTCAGATTTGGCTGAAATTGTCCAGAGAGTTAAAATCGGTGTCGTTGTGGGAAACACTCCCATTCATGTGGTGCACGTGTGCACGCACACCCAGGCACACACAGTGTAATCACATAAAACTCATTTCCTTCGGAAACCAGGCTCACAAGCATTTAGCAACTGCAGATGTGAGCACAGTTATGAAAAGCAGCTGCATGGGTTTTCCGTGAAACAAACAAACAGAAGGTCAAAACGCATGCAGGTTCCTTTAACAAAGCTCAACTGGCGAGCCTTTGAAATATTTCCATAAATATTTTGAATATCCCCTTTCTGTGGGGCAGAGGACACACATCTTGACATCAGTTCACGTAAGGCATGTTTCTTATTTTCTCTGGGTCGAATTCTTCACAACTGAAGTCAACGGAAGCTTTATCTTTGACTTTTAGATCTACAGTCAGGATTTCTTTCTCTGAGTATATTGATATGATTTATCTGGGTGTGCTCATAACCCTTGTTCTCTGACTGCACTTATATAAATAATGTTTTCATATATATTTCATGCAACGAATATATTTGAGCTATTCCAAAATCTATCACTGACAAAATACGTAAGAAGCTCTTTGTAGCAAAATGAATTGGAACCCAGAGACATTTGGAAACGAGTATCCCCACAAAACAGCCCTGTGGTTTTAACTAGGGAGATGAGCTTTTCACTTCTCCTGACAATGGAACACAGTTTGGGCTCTCTTCTGAGAGCCATTTAGCAAATACTTTGTTACATCCAACTTCAAAAGCCATCTGGAAATTATACTGGGGCATGTGTCATCCTGGTAACAAAGAAACAGAAAACTCTGAGGGATCCTGAGGGGCAACAGAATCCAGCCGGACTGTCTCCTCGTTCCCTATGCAAGAGACATTTAATCCAGAGAAGTCCACAGCACACCCACCTTTTATACCTCTCAGTTCTCATCTGCTTCAGAAAGCTCAAGAAGGGACCAAGCAAGGTTAAATTCAAAGCAAGGCTCTAATTAACCATCCCCCTCAAGACATCTCATTGTCAAGAATCTGTGCCAAGCATTAGTTTATACATGGTCTGACAATATTGGGTCCCAGTACATCACAGGAGCTACATTTCCTTTTCAAGTGCTCCTCAAGGAAAGCTTCCTGCATTGAACTTCCACAGTGCGATTATTTCAGCTAACAACAGTACCCCTTGCTGGATTTACACCACTTCCAGAGGTAAAAAGGGTTCTCTTAATCTATGAAAAATGCAGTAAAAGATAAAAAATTGCAACTACATTTTGTAATACTTTACTACTAAGGGCTCAGTTTTGCAGTGTACTGACCAGTTTCATAGGAGGTGAGAGGGTTTGGGTTGTTAGTTGTAGCTCTGTGGCTGATCTCTTGATGAATAAAATACCTACCCCCCCTCTCCCAACGGGACCTAGAAATAATAACAATTTTTAAAAAATAACCAGCCAGAATCTTAACAGCTACCTCAGTTATGGGCTGCTTTCCCAAATCTCCTTTCTGTATAAAGTGAGATTCAAAACTCAAATCACAGCTGCAATGCAGATCTGGGTAAAAGTTAAAGATATGAAGAGAGAAATGCCCCCGCTGTTGAGTGCACTGTCTCCTCAGCCTACAACTTGAAAATAAAGACCATTATTAGGACTGGCAGTGAAGCACAGATATCCTACAGTACAACTACTTCTCTGTATCAGAAAACAAAGCACAAGTTCAGCACAAGCTTGGTGATTACCAGCCACAGTTCAGTGGGACCAGTTATCTAAACTGAATTATATTCAGCTCACTCTGAAGTTTCCAAACACTGCTTTGCTCTTTTAAAAAGAAAAAAAGTGCCATATACTTTTACTGGCCCATTTTCTGTTTGGTAAAACAGAGTATTTTTCCAGATTTGAATGAATAAACCAGTTATTGAGACAAGGCCTCTTAAACTGACTGCAATTCTATAAGTGCCTGCACGTATTCCTTCCTTGAAATACCACTCTCAGTTTTACACATTTTTCCCATTCTGTCACATTTGACCTTTCACAAATGCTGGGGGCTCAACTAGATTATTATTAGCAATTTGAATAGTAAACATTTCTTAACAACATGTGAGGTTTAAGGTACTTCAGTCGAGATGACAATGCAATAAGAGCTTTGCCTGGTAAAATGCTTGCCACCTCCAAGGCGAGCACTTGCTCTTCCCCTTTAGGAGGGGAGGGAAAGGCAAGTTCAAGTCAGAAAATGAAGATATGAAATGTAAACATCAGAATTAACTCCATCTAGGATGACCCACTAACATTTTAATTGCATTTTCAGCAAAACACAACTCATAACTAATGAAGCCACCAAATTTGCAAAGACACAAGCAGAGTGCCCAGATTAATTCTGAAGGCTTGTTTCCTGCCAGTGTTTATCTGTTTATTCCCAATAGTATTGGGAATACTATTAGAAGCCAGTAATCATGGAAGGAGGTGGATCTGAGAAGTTGGTAAGCAGTGTTCGTGCTTGAGATGTTATCAGTGCTCCCAGTTGAAAAAGATTACTAGCACCCAATTTTCTTTAGTGTTTGGGATTAGAATGGTGCTCTAATGACATCATTTTGCCTTTTTTTCAATTCAAATTCTAATTTTGTAAGCACATGCCTATTCTTTTACTTTGCTAGAATATACTTCTTTGTGTCTACAATATTGTAAGGTAAGAGAAACACTAACACGATCTGACAGTCATCAAACACACTTCCTAGAAAGACATCCCCACCACACCTTCAAACATGTTAGTATTATCTGGTGGGTTTTGTGCTCCCAGATGTGTTCTGGATTCTTGGGTTTTTAGCTTGAGACTGCTGTCAGAGCAATGAAATGCCACCTCCTCTGCAGCTCACAAACTGATACACAACTGCATGTGCTGGAGAACACAAAGCCAGATTACAATACCAGCAGCATCACCCTGACCTTGCAAGACAGTTATTTATCCCACTGAAAAGTTCACCACAACTTCCTAGAGTTTATTTGAAAGAAAAGGAAAAAAATCCTGCCCCCAACTGTTTTGCCTGGTTTCATTCTGTATTCTCATGCACACAGAAACTATTTAAAATTGTCCTAGTATGCATTTCTCTGCAGTAAAACTCACACCACTTTTTTTTTTGTCATCAGAATGTTAGCCCAGCCCCTATCTAAAGAAGAAGAAGTAATGATTACACATTTTTCATGGTTTGCAAAAGCAAAAGTAAACCAAAATCTAAAATAAAGGAAAAGTTCTGTTTCTTTAAGCAAATCCTTAAAGTAAAGCAAATACAATGGTTTTCTTTCCTTTTTTTTTTTTTTTTTATTTTAACATCTGCCTCAGGATTGGCACACTCTGAAACAGCCTGCCAGAGCCTGGCTACTTAGCTCACTAGAAGGAAAAAAATTAAAAAAGAAAATTAATGAAAAAAAAATTTTAAGTAATTAAAAAAACCCCTCTTTGGTTCTAGCAAAGATGGTTTTTCCCTCCTGGAAGCCTTCCCAATTACTTGTGAGTCCTGATGCCTTTTTCTATGGACAGCTCAGATGTCTCTGGGCTAGCCTGGCTTCTGCAGTCCTCTCAATTTCTTTGCTCTGCTTCTTGGATCAAGTTCCCAAATTTTTACACTCCTAAGCATTCTCACACCTCCTGCCTTTTGCGTGGTTGCTGGGCTGATTCTGGCACTGTTTTGTTTTTTTTTTCCTCAGTTCCTTTCCAGCAATGAGTCAATCTGTGGTGCAGCACAAGTCTCAGCACAGCAGCTGCCTTCACCTTCCTCTTCCTTTAACGAGCAATACTCTGCTCAGCATCTCACACAGGGCAAGCTTTAAAATGAGTTGTAGAGGTCAGCAGCAGCTCTGCTACCTCTTGTCTGGAGTTCATGATTCCTTCAAGGCTTGTTGCTCCTCTCACAAGCAGTGTTCCAACACAGAGAGGTTTTCTTCATCCTTCCAGCAAGCTTTTAGATGTAGGTGCCTACTTAGATGGCAAAGTAAACAGCTGAGAAGATGTTAGCAGCCTGATAAGAAAATATGGCACAGAATACTTGAAAGATGGGAGGTTGGTTTAGATTTCATCTACCAAAAAACACTACTAACCTGCACATGCACATTTCTCTATTTTTTTTAACCCCAAAAGTCAATGTGGCCATGGAATACTGAAATGAATCTAACTTTGTATCCTAATGTTTGTACTCTGGTTTAAACCTGACTTCATTCTGATTTGCATCTGCTCAACCTTAATGAATTTAAAGAAGTCAGGAGTTTTATGAAACCTATGCTGCCAGTAGGATACAGAAACTAGGGGAAAATATAACTTTATAGTAGAGTCAGAAAAGAAAATATATTTGTACTAACAAAATACCTGACTTAGAAATCCAGAAGTATTTATATAAAATACTTTTGCTTGCTGCTGTTACAGAACAACCTCTTAAAGTAAAGATCTTAAAGACCTCTTAAATGCAGCTCTTCCATTTAATTTAGAACAAAACCCACACATCCTATCATCTTCCTGTGCCATCAAATATCCATTCACTTTGGAATCCAGCAATAGTCACAAAGCCACTACTGAAGCCCTGAGATAACAAGGACCATCATGCACCAAATTTCAAGAATGCAAGCAGCCCATTTATCTTAATGTGGAGCACAGGTGTCACTGGCACATGTTATCAGTTCAATGTGTTATTTTATGTTTTCAAATACTGAAGATGGAACTACCACCATGAAGATGGAAACAAGTCTTCCTTTACAGTTCCTTACACAGCTTCTGCATTATAATGCACAAAAAAGAAAAAATTCATATCCTATCAATCCTGCTTTCGTGTCTTTCCTATTAAAATACTTTTCTCCCCAAATAAAACCTCTTTATTTTAATTAGTCAATCTTTTCTGTTGCCCTGAATTGTCATATCACAAGAAGATGCGTATGAGATTAGGAGTTGAAGTGGAATCCAACATAGGATTCTGGCACTGGAAGGTTATTTGTCACACGGATATTCATGCCATATCAGCCATTTTATACATAGCTACAAGGGAAACATCTGCAAGGTCTAAGAGTGATAAGGAGTAACCTGCCCTGCTACTAAAAAAAGGAAGGCTGCATTCTATTCAAAGGCTGCAGATAAGACTTAATGAACTGAGATTTCATAATCGAGAAATGATGGATAACGTAGACCTAATATATTCCACATTCACAAAAGCATCAAGAAAATATGTCAAAAAGAGAATCTTAAGCTTTTTTTTTTTTCCTTCCCCTCAGAGGTATTTGCAGCCCTGAATAAAAATATGGCTAAAAGAATTTTAAACAATCCTCAGTATCAACTTTTCCAGAGATGCTATTTTAAAATTCTGATCTTGTGATCACACTCCCTCTCCTACAAATGCTTTTGCAAGCATCACTAAAGCACTATTTTAGATTGGGAATGCAGAGAGGGCCTCAAAATATTAGCTTTGCTGGCCATTTTCACAGAGAAGAGGTTAAGCCACATAAATTTTAATAGTACTTTTGCTGGTCATTTCAGAGAGAAACAAAGCTGGTTGGTGGCATGGAAAAGAAGGATGGTATTAGAAGTTAAAGGAGGAGAACACAGGAAAACCTTTTCACTGACAATAAACAACAAGCTTGACCTTTTGGAGGAGGGTACTCCTTCCTAGCACTGCATCTCAAATGAGCTGAACAGGAGATCTTAGCAGCACAGAATGATTTATAAAATGAGGAATCCTGCAGCAGGAGAGAAGAAGGAGGCCAAATGACAACGGACAAAGGAATTAATCCCCATGACTGTGAGCATTGTTTCACCTCTAGTGAAGCCTGCAACCAAAAGCATCGGCATCCTGACTGAACTCCTCTGCAATTCTGTTTAGCAAAGGCCTCGCTTTGCATCTGCACTGGAATGAAACGAAAAACCCACATATTGCTAAGTAAGTCCCTGACACTTCATCTGGCTACAGCCAGTGCAATATGGGCTGGTTTTAGTTTTGGAGGTATTGAGACATGATATGAGTTTCAAAGCCAACAGAAATCTCAGAAACAAGCAGAACTTCCATTCCTGATCAAGCCTGTCGCACCACAGCCCTTCAAAATACTTGCAGCCTTGTCAACAGTCTTCCCTTCAAAATATACTGCTGAATCCAAGAGTTAATCTAAAACATTTTAGTTGGCCAGGAACTGCTACTTCTCAACCCAACCCTAATTGAGCCAGCACTTTTTTTTTTTTTCCTCCTCTCAGTAACTTTGGGTTGTATTCTAGAAAAGATTGTTAAAGTATGTTACAAGGCTTGTCCTTCACAGCAGTGATATCAGAGTGGTAAGCAAAGAGGCTTTCATCATGTAGCAACTCTTGGCTGCCAGCTTGCTTTACTGCATGTTAGTGAATAAACTGGGATAACCACGTGTTGTGCAAGAATAATTGGCTGAAGTGATCAACAGGACTGGCTTCCACTAGTGTGGTTTTCGTAGCCACACAAAAATCAGTTTGCATTTGCCTAATCTCTCAGTCGGAGTTAAATAATCAAACGTGTAATTTGGGATTGGCATTTAAAAAACGTTTAAACCAATTAAGGGCAATAAATGCTCCCAGGAATGCCAAAGGAATAGCTTGATACCAAGCTCTCAAAACTGCTTAAAGACATTAAGGGGAAAAAAAAAGGCAAGAAAAAAATTTCTATGTATCTGCTGAAAAAATTCTTCTGTGAAATGCATTGGAAAAGTTACTTTGTTTTGTAACTGCTTTCATAATTCAGCTCTTATGTTACCCCTAATGCTCCCAGGTCTGTGTAGGACAAAAGGAACTCTGCATCCAAAAAATTGATACATATGGTTTTAATTGCTTTTTGCAGGAAAGTCAGGATCCAATGTAAAGAAAAGTTATTCCAAACTCCAGCTTGCAAACCAGGTTTTCATGTGAAAATTTCCAGTAAAAAAGTAGCAACAGATGTAGCTGAGGCTATAAACTGGCTTGGGACAATTTTTTTCAGTCTGTCCACTCCCAATCAACTACCATCCACTTCTGCCTAATCAACACTGGTTTTACTTAGTGCAGTCAAGGCTTCCCTCACAAAATCTTTTCCCAGAAAGAATCAGCTGTACTCACAGCAATATCCAATACCTTCCTTCTCCTCCTGTTCTCTTTTTTAAAAGTCATATATCGCTGATTCTGTTCCCCTTTCGTTCCTGGTATCATAGATTTGAGACACAACATAATTTTAAAATAAGCTGGTGAAATACAGAAATAGAGAAAGCTACAGCACACCAAGGAAGCTGTCTCTTCTGACACTAAGAAGAGCAAAAGAAATCCATCTTGAATGTCTATAAAATATACACAAAACCCGATGTTTTCCTAATTTGATTCCTTGTTCTTGGCTACAGTCAGGGCATTAGGCACTGAGTAAACCCACACTTACAGAAATTTTATGCAATTACACAGTACAGCTTTACTGCCCTCAGAATAAATGCCAACTTTTTCTTAAATAAATTAATCTAAGAATTTCCATAGGTGAGGAATATCTGCTGTTATGTCCTCTACTCTTCCAACTACCTATAACATGTTTAATTCTGCAAGGGAACCACTCTTCTGTGAGGGGAAAGCAGAGCAATGTAGACTATGCAAAGCTAAATGTTGGGGCCAATGTAAAGGTTAGCAGAGGATATGGGAAGAATTATTTCAAACTTCAAGAAAGAAGTAAGATGAAGGGAGAGGTAATGAAAATATTAGCATAGAAACAAAAAGTATCTTATTATGAGTGAAAGTTAAGCTTTATTTTGTCTAATAAATAAATAGATTAAACACACCAGAATGAAATAAAAATAATAAAAGATAAATAATAAAACCTACAACGATTAAAAAAACCCTGCTTAGCTTGTTGAAATTTTTCAAAGTGCTGACAACTACATTTACAGAAGATAGTTCCTATTTGTTAAAAATTTCCTGTCAAACTATAAATATAAACACTTTGTTTTGTCATGATTCACAGAAGGTCTGAATTGTTAGCATCTGTGACAGATACAGAATAAGGAACTATAGCACAAGTTAAAACGCTAATACGCTTTGTGGCTGCAAGCAGCCACTACAAAATGGCATCTGAATGAACTCCCTCCAGAACACATCTCCACTTGTATTTTCAATAAAACTATGAATGTGATGGTTAAAGTATGGAGTGAACAACAACAACAAAAAATTAATGAAGGTGCATTTATTCAGGCTTTTGTTTTTCTGTGAATGTATTCTTTAACTGCTAAATATTTGGGTCTGGGATTATACAGTTTTCAGATCTTTAAATCTGTTTTTCTGATATATTAATAAATATGTTTAGAATTTAGACTTTCAAAATAATAGTCCATTTACAATCAAGGAAATAAAAAAAAAGCACACCAAAACCAAAGCCTAAAGAAAAGAAAACCTAAACAGAAATTAAAACACTGTAAATGCTTACTTAATATGCAAAATGTATTAAAAAATTGACTTACAGTGAACTGAATGTAATTTAGGTATCTTGCATTTAATGAAAGAGGATTTACCAGTAGCATCCAAGCAAATTGGAGGATATGAAATTGCCTGAAAATTATCAAGTCTTTCCTTGCCTGCATATTTTTACTACACCACTGTGCAGGTCCTCGGCTCAGCACTGTTCTCTTTTCCCATGAGAACACCTGAACAGAACCTTTGGTTCAACAATGCCTTTTTCTGCGATCAAAATTCTTTGTAGGCATCTCATTAACAAAAAAAACCAGAATCTGTCAGTTTGAAACTGAACTCAGAGTATTTCATGTGAAAAGATCGCCCAGAATTGATCTGATGAGTTGTACAGTCTAGCAAGCTGAATCAATAGCAGTGATCTGTTTAAAGGCAATCTGAGAAATGGGTTTTGCTGTTCTCCTTAAGTAAGTTTGCACTCTGTTCTCTTAAGGCTTAGAATAAAAAGCATGAAAGGAAAGGAAAAGACAAAATCCCCAAGGTTTTCAGATACTTTTCACTTTATCATTTCAAGTTCTTTAAGGGCCATTCACAGGCTATGTATAATTCTATTACAATTCAATGACTTTAAATTGTGAATCCTGCCTATGACTTCAATCTGAGAGAAAAAAAGTCTGAGCTGCCAACACTTATGTTGTTAACTATGTATTTTCAGTTGGTTTTAAAGCACAGGTAATCAAATTAATAGATGTTGGCATGAAAAACCAAAGCAGCCCAGCAACAGCCGTCTTTAAAGCTGTTCTAGAAACACTACCAGTAAATTTAATATACTTTAAAAAGGAAATTCCTGGATATAACTGGTGATATCCAGCTCTTTGCAGACTGCAGAGACATGTATCCTCTTGAGCATTAATTTGGCTGGAGGTTGGAAATATCAACAGTTTATGGACTAAAGCACAAGAACAAGAAAAAAGAAATCTTGTTTATACGAACACAGCAGCCATCAGACATTTGTTAATGTTCTATAAAGCGCTCTCAAAGTTCATTAAAAAGTACATAAGCATTTCTGCTCCCTTTTTGAGAAAAGGCATGTTGTTCCAAAACTGGAAAGCTTTTTGGGTATCTACAAATTCCTCCACGAAGAGCAGCAGCATTGCCTCCACTGTGACCCCAGAGAGAGGTTGCTTATCTCTTGACCACTGGGATTTGCATAATAAATGGTAACACTAAACTTTTGCAATACATCCCTGCTGTTACTTCTATTTTCTATGCCTCTGTAGCAACATTTAAATGTCCATTCTCCTAGCAGGAGAGTGTCTTTGGATCTGAAAATAAAATAGGTCTGTGGGCAAGCATCCTATCCCCTGTGCTTTACAGTCACCAGGGCCAAACATACAAAATTATATAATAATGTTGTGTCATGCAGGTTCTACAACGGCCCCACATCACCTCTGAGGCTGGTGGTTTATTCTTTACAGGGCTTGTCTAGAGGATTTCTCAGGGCAAACAGCAGCAGAAGCCAGACAAGATGCTTTTATAGTAGGAAGCTTTGCAGGGTGTAAGTTTGGGGAAGAGAACCAGGCTATCTTCTGTCCATGGGAACCTCTACTGACTGCCAGCAAACAAGAAATATTGCTCAAACACATATATATTTTGTTTTAAGACAATTCCTCAACTCAATGCTTCTTATTTTTATCAGAACACAGGCATTTTCCTTAATCTGAGATGAAAATAAATACCTGAAAAGAGATAATATCCTATGGTCCAGAGGAAAGTGAAAAAGACTTGACCTTCACCTGTGAGGAAGGTTTAGGTTAAAGAACCTCTATGCAAATAAGCCAAGTGTACAAATACAGACATTTCCAGCTCTTCCTTTCATACAAATAGAATTCTAGACATCTAAAGGGTGTGTAACTTCTGATGTGAGATCTTCTGATGTGAATGTTCCTAAAGTCAGCATCATGCCTGAGAAATTCTCTGAAACCCATCGTTAATAAAAGCCATGAACTGAAGTATACCAAGAAAATTTCTCTCATAAATGATTGAAAACAATTCATTGCACAAAGGAACAGAAGCAGCTCAGATAATTACCACCAAAATAATTACAAAACACTGATGTTACTATGGGGCAACAACAGAGTGGCTGAAATGATGACAAATTTGCATTTGTTCTACTGAAATAAAGAATTCAAAATCCCGATTCTGCTACTGTGAACACTTGGTTGTGGGATCTGGCTACTTTATGTAAATAAGTTTCAGGACAACTGTGGGATGACCACTTCCCAGTTTTTTGCTTTCTTCTACAAAGGAATTACCTTATTTTTTTTTTTCAATACAGGTTTTCCTATGTCCATTTATTCAAAATGATTTTATGTACCAACTCTTTTATGTACTTCCAGAGCATAACTCAATTATCCAAGCTTGGTTTTTTACCTTCTTACATTTGAAACCCATAGTCTCCATTACTACACGTACATCAACATTGAAGAATTTACTTTGTTCTTTTGTTATAAAATTAAAAAAAATTACGATTTTGTCCTTTTTGGTTTTGTTTTCTGTCTTTTTAGTTATCATCCTTCATTCTAATAAAATCTTTTTTCTTCCCCTAATTTTCTTTCCTATCTGAAAAACCTAATACCATAGCATACCATAATTCTGTATCTCTCATGTGGCTGTAACAAAATACAGTGGGAAATACTTAATTTTATAGCTTTATAATTAAGATAAGTGAAGCTGAATGAAGAACTAGTCCCGTAAAACTAAAGAAAACCAAAGAAAGATTTGTAATTAGTATGGACTCATAAAGATCCTATGGAAAAAAAGTACATTTTTGTACATTATAAAACATTGTTCTAAGGTCAATGCAAATTAATATTTACAAATTGTTCTGGATCTTTTTTTTTCCTAAGTATACAATAGTTCACTTGTTAACACTGACATATTTATCTGGCCTCTCCCAGTTGTAGGAAAAAATTATGTCAATTTTCCCTCAGACTGCCTTCCTATTCTGTCACACACATTATTTCATGAAACATGAATCCAAATGTTCTGTTTCTTTTCAATTTCCTTTCACCACAAATTCCAGAGTCCCCTTCTTCATGGCTTTTAGTAACAATTCAGCCTTTCTAGTCTAATGGCAAAAACTCAATACTGCTGTCTTTAATCAGGCTACTTTTCGCTTCAATGTCTTCAATAGTGAAGATTCAACCCTTTGTTAGAACTACTTTTTTTTCCAGGTCAGATGTTATGTCTGTGATTCCACATTAAGAGTCTACTCTCATAACAAACAGCAAGCCTTGACAAGATGTCTGAAAAACACAGACACAGAAGAAAAACAAACAAAAAAAACCCAACAAAAAACCAGTAATAGATTTTTACTGAAGAACATCTTTTAAAAAGTAGCAATAATCAAGTAGTCAAACACTCCTAAAAGACTCAGGTGATTCTGTACCTGAATGTGGTCCATTACAATTACAGTAATTATAACGCAAAGCTAACCCATATTACTTAGAAAAGTGAGAAATAGTGATGTTTAACTAATTAGAGGGAGTAGAGTATGTTTGTCTCTTTCCTTTCCAAATCAAAGATCCATTGGTGAGTTGCTTCAAACCATCTACGACCACAAGTTTATGTCAGACTTGTGACAGCTGAACAGATGAAGGTCCAAAGAAGCTGTGTTCAAATTATGATCACAAAACTGACACGAGCCTGAGACTTTCCATCCTAATGAGCTCACTAATAGAAGATGTGACAGACTGTACAAACAAGGGGACACCATTTACCCATGCACTGAGGACAAAAACAACTGCATGGATTTTCTTATTTCCCGACCTGCGGCTCATCCTGTGGGCACCATACTGCAAACTGTAACCTCAGTGTGACCACAGGAGCCACAGCACACGGGCAAATCCCTCTGAAAGTAAAGAGCAGAAAATCACCTGATGAGGAGAAATAGCTGCCTTTCACACACTGCAGAAAGGCAAGTCCCCAGCCTGTGACAGATTTTCATATAGGCTGAATAGGCAGCTTCTACTGGCTGTCTAACTCTTATCTAAGAGCATCCTTGACTGGCAAGAACAACCTCCCTTGATCAGCCATGTCTCTTGATCCCAAGGATTGAAATACTCCAGAGAAATATCATATACCTCCAGAAACTCCACATATAAATAGAACATAGCAGCAACCAGTATGTAAAAGACATAAAAAAGCCTGTACCTACAAAAAGAAAATAGTTTAAGTAGTGGACCTCAGGATAACTCAACATAAAACAGGGACGTTGTCTGCTCCATTGGATTGTGTACATTATGGGATTCTGCTCCAGAAGAACCAGATGTTTGGTATTAATACAGATACATTAAGCTCAAAATTCATTACATAACAAACAGCAGTGCTGATTCAAATGTGTTTATAAACACAGAGGTTATGCTGAAAGATACACAGGCCTTTAGAAATGCTATGTATATTTCTGTATGATTCTCTGCATGTAAACTGGCCTCAAGTGTTATGCTTTGATAAATCCCTATAAATCAGACTTCCAAACCTAAGGGTAATTTACAGTAACAGCAACCACAGAAATGATACAGAAAAAAGAAAAAAGTTTACCTATGGAAAATACTTGTTTCTTTAAAACTGGGGATTCAGCTCAGACATCCTTCCTTCTGCCATACCACACCTTTCCAAGGACACAGGTGGCAAGAACAGATTTGCTTCAACAGTGTCAATACCAGCAGAAGATTAGGAAAATCATGATAAATATGACTCTTCAGTATTCAAAAGGTGTAGCACCTCACAGAGCCACTAGCAAAAAACCCCAGAGTTTTTGTCTTAAATGAGTAGGACTACATACTGGTTGGAAATTGGCTAAACTGTTCTGGGTTTTATCTAACCAGGTAGCCTGGAAATCTGTTCATATCAGACTACTACTTCATGGGATATAAGCAATATTATTTAAAACTGCAGCACATTAAGCAACATAAATATTTACCATACTCATCCTGTCCCAAGGGACAGTCAAAGGGACATCAGGCAAAACAAGAACACAGCTGAAAACATTTTAGGATAGCTCCCCATGGAAAAATGCATACCAGGTTCTTAAGGGGGTACACAAATTACACCTCTCAGTCACTGGTGAGCAAATAGACTTGATTTTCAGTGGTTTAAAATTCTTGCCCTATGATGGCACTTGGTTGCTTTAGCATTGAGCTGTAAAATCAGGTATACATGATCCTAATCTATAACCATAGCTCCTTTCCATGTATTGATCATTACTGGCCCAGTTAATTTGTTTATAAAGTTAATAGTTTTGTAACAGCAAAAATGAATGGTTCCACTTTCCCACGTTCTCCAATGCCATCACATATTTAAGACAAAGGAAGAAAAAATAAATATGGAACTCTAGAAGCTGTCTTGGACTGAAAAGAACTCCTGAGGTCAGTGCTATATTAGAAACATGACTCTCATGAGCCAAAGAATTAAGGCAAAATAAGTGACATACTGTAACCAGGTAATTGCACTTAGATCTGATCATAAGGATGAGAAAGGGGAAAAAAAATCAATAACCTTGAAGACAGCTATTAAAAGGGATAGAATTTGTACAGAATCATATAAGAAGGCTGTAATGGAAATACCATGATTCCCTATTTCCTATTAAAAGAGTAAGGGGATATTTGAAAAGACCAAGCACCTTTTGTGGCAATGTTTAAGCAGATTCTCACATTTCCAATACCCTGCTATAAATTAAAGTGTCAAAGTTCCTGGTAAATCTTAATAAGACCATGCAGTTGGATTCATCTCCAGGTGAACAACTGGGAAGGAAACACTCATCTCACAGTGAAAAAATGGGAACAGAAAGGAAGGGAAATGCTATGCTAGGAGTGCTATTCAGTTCTTAGAGCTTCCCAGAAGACTGATGTCTGAGTACTGCAGTTAGAGCCAGCCAAGAAGGATTTTCACAATATCCATCCAAAACTCATTGTGTGCAATACGACAAGTCCATTGCTCTGATTTTTCTTGTCATGTACCTGGAGGTTTCAAAATAATACTGAGGCTAAGAAAACAGTTTTGCATGTTTTCTACAGACAGAGAGATCTGAAAGCACATGTGATCCAACATGTCCACAGTCACCCAAATTGTTAATGAATAGGGAAATCGGGACAACCAAACATCAGGTGAGCCTTCCAACACTCCTGCTTTGGAGACCATGGAAGAGTTTCTCAGCACTCACAGAGAATCAAGTCTGGAGAATACCCACTGTGCTATTTTAATGCCTTTTACTTTAAGTTTTGTACTATCCTAATCTGGCGCTAAACTAGCTGTAAAAGTGATGTTAAGCATTCTACTTGGAATAAGACTGAACAGATTTTTTCACAGGGTCAAGTTCCATGTTCTGCTGATCATACAAAAACCCAAATAAAACTTCCACCAGAGTTTTCAGCCCATTCAGCCACAACAAGTTTCAAGGCAGATTTGTTTAAAAGAACCTGATTTGCGCCTCTAGCTCCCTGGCATCATATGTATGTCCAGTACACTTTGTGCATTGAGATCTGTGTATGACCCAAAATTGTACATTGTCTAACAAGTATGTACAGAGGCACAGGCTTCCTCTTTACCTTGATCCAGAAAGCTACAACCTCACCTTATTTACATATGCACAGCTTAACTGAAATCAGTGCAGCTCCCTCTATTTGCCCAGGTTAAGAATAGGGGCTAAGATCTATATTATAATAAGCCTCCAAGTGCCTCACCTCAGCTGTGCAAATCCACTTTTACCAGATACATAATCATTGATTCCTTTTTCAAGTGTTTGGCTGTGCCTACACAAACTGACCCCATTCTGCTTCCTTGCTTTAACTCAGAGTATGCTGCCAGCAACCCAAAACTCCCTCCCACCATCTCTCACTCATGTTTTTGGTACCAGGAATCCCAGATCCACTCTATAAAACTCAATCCATGCCAAAAGTCCTGCTCTGAGTGTTCTGACTTGGCTTCAAGCCAATAAGATTATTTTGCAGGAAACGGACAAAACTGGAACATATTTTCTATTTACACTGATAGTCATTCAGATGGAATATATTAAAGAACTTGCTGGTGCTAAATTTAATTTTCTACTAACTGCCTCACCTGAACAGAGCAACAGAATTTCTCAATCCTAGTGGCTTTATCTGTAGACCTGTTCCTTACAGATTTTATGACCAAAACAATGAGACAACTTCAAACCTGCTTGATGCTCTACAGATCAAAATTAAGTTTATGTTCTTCTGTGGCTCAGAGTGAACCTGCACTCAATTTTAAATTATCTCTGATAAGAAGTATTTGCTAGTATACTTGTCAACATTGCTGTTTACAGTAAGAGTGAAAAGAAGGGCTTTTTCCAGTAATTAATTCACATTTACAGATGGTGAGTTTTAATTTTCATATACATTGATATTAGAAAAAATGAGATGTGATACATGCAATAGAAGATTTGATTTTTTTAAGAAATATATCATAATCCTTACAAAAAAGATGAAGCTACTGAGACAAAATGCACTGATTCTTTGAAACTTATTTTAGACATGCTACTGAATAAAGAATTCTAAATTTTCCAGATTAACTTCTAACTTTTCTGTCTACATGTATAGCTAAAAGTAATTTAAAATACTGAAAGATACACTAGTGAAAAAAAACAAAAAAAAAAAAGGCAGGAAAAAGAAAAGCCAAGAAAATACTATCAAGCAGTAAAACCCCAAATACTCAAACCTTGGAAACTATAAACAAGTAAAGTATAATCATTGTTCTAAGAATAAGTACTTAGGGTCTACAAATATCAGTAATGCCAACCAGAAGGACCAGCAACCAATCTGTTATATTTTTGTGATGGTGTTAGTGGTCTCTGTTGTGTTGATATCTTAGATTTTCATTTCCAGCTTAATAGCTGAACTTGATTTTATTAAATACGTGCATTATATGTTTTCTTTTTTATGACTTTTTAGCTCACCAAGAATAAAATGAAGTGCTTTAAGGTCCCTAGGGACGTCTTCTTAGTATATTGCTATTTCCAACTGATTTGGTTGTGGGTTTGATTTGTTGGGTTCATTGTTGAGGGGTTTGCTTTTTTTTTGGTTGGAAACAATGATCTAAACATAAAATCTCTATTGCAAGCATGCAGTTGACAGAGAGCTTTGTAAGTACATAAATAATTAAAGACTTAGAGAAACTTGGCTACTGCTACAGCATAACCTACCAGGTTAAACAACTGCAACTCAGCAAAATTTATTTTATACTGACAAATAAAAAAATAACACCTTTGAGATTAAAATATAATTCTTGTAATACGAGAATAAAAACTAAAGCTTGGAAGGCCTTCACAGAGCACAACTAAAACAATATAGACTGCAAGGCCCCAAATAAACTCCTGTTGGATGAAGAAGAAGCCCAGCCACAGCAGCGTGGCTCTGTGCCACAGCCAGACTAACCCTGGCACAGAACTGCTGGAGACAACGTGGTCACCAGCCAGTGAGACTAATCTAACATCACACCACCACCCTGAAAGGGTCACAAACTTCCCCACTTCTGTCCCAGGGGCAGCTGCAGGGCTCCTGGTGGGGATCTGGATCAGCTCAGCCATTCCAATGCAGACAAGGGAGGGTTTATTTCTGTTCGTGGTAGATCTGGTCAGACGAAGGGACTTGATTCACCATGAGAGAGTGCAAGAGCCAAGGCAGATGGAGAAAAGGGAATGTCTGGCTGTGGCTGAGGCAAGAACAGCCCGTTCCCTTCAGCAGCAGCAGCAGCACAGGCGCTGAGCAGCTTCTAAGCTAGTAAATAGCTACACTGCTTCCAGAACCACATCAAGACAAACACGTCGTGCAGCAGTGACTGCTTGGAGACCACTGCCACAGCATGTGTTTCTGATGTAAAACTGGGACCAAAAAAGAAGGGGGGCAGGGGGAAGGTAAAGCAGTACAGCAATCACTGGTTGTGTACATTGAAAATTGCAAATACAAGAGAAGAACTGGCTATACCTTTACATGGTGGTAGAAGGCAACCCGAGAGGAGGCTCCTCTCAAAACCCATCAGTTTTGGCTCCCTGAGCTCAAACCAGAGAGGCAGTCCTCACATTAAAGTCTTAAGAGAGAATTTATTTTTCCAGACTAGACTTAAGACTTTAAGGAAATCCCATTCGATTCCCAGCAAATCTGTTTAAAAAGTGATCACACACATTCTGCTCAAACTGATAAAATTTTTCACATTTTATTACTCCTCTTAATTTCTGCAAGGTGGAAAGAAGGAATTAAAGGAAAAACCTGAATTCCTTTATAATTTTACATACTGGTCACCAAGCAGTGAAGAATTACTGTTGCTGGATGGCTGCCTGTGTGCACTGGTTTCCCATGAGGAGCCATGGTGATCCCCCCACATATAATCAGATGGGATGCATACCACAGGTCTGACTGACAGGAAGGAAGGGAGGAAACAAATCATCTCCCCTTTCTGCTGAAAGGCAGGATGGCACACCTGCTGAGATCATCCTAGCAAGCTAATCACCTGGCACAGACCTCAGAATCTGCTAATGTTCTACTCTCTGCTGTAAAAAAATGACTTTATTTATATAAAGTTGCCAGTCTCAGCATGCAGGTATGGGTGAAATTTCACTGGGTGAAATTTAACAGATGTGACATGCAAGGATCCAATGAGACTAAATGGTTTATTGATCCTTTCCAGTCTTAAGCATTATGTAAGCCAGATCCTGTGTGCACAGCAGACAGAGCTGAATTATGATGAATCCCCAGGTGAAAACAACAATTGTGGCTAATGACAACGGCGAGGTAGAGGTGGGGTGAAAAAAAAAAAAATCAATGCAATATAAAATAATTTCCACTTTAAGTAATTTCATTTGCCTGAGCATGCAGCCAGATGGATCCCAAAGAGTTTGAGGAGCTCTTTGCTGCCTGTACACTCAGAGGAGTACATGGAGATATGTGTACCATCAGGGAGAATTCGTAAACCACTGAGTGTCCCTGGCTTCCTCTAATGACAGTCATCAAATTAAAAGCTGAGTCACAGGCAGAGGCACAGGGGACAGCAAAAGACTGAATATATGCCAGTCTGGTTTGGTTCAACATGCATGAATTAAGAAAAAAAAAAGAAATTAAACCAGAAAAGGACAATTTCCATAAACATTTTCTTTGCGCCTGTTTTTCCATCACAGACTGCTCTTGCTGCATTTGTAGAGGACTGAGCATAACAATGTCCTGGCCATACAGAAATCCCTAAGGCCTGCTGTAATATATGTAATGAGTGGTAATGCAGTCTCCTGCTGCTTCCTGAGTCTCGAGCTGCTGCGCTGACCTTCTTCTCCTGATACTGCACATGTCAGCTGGCTCCATTTGCTTCTGGAATTAGCATTAAAATGGCAATCCTTAGAGATTATGCTGCAGCCACAGAAATGACAATGGAGATTTTAAAATATTTTCTGGAGGGTTTTAATTGCATATTTTAAAAATACAACACTTTTCCTATGAACATAGGAAGCAAAGCTAAAACTCACTGTTTTCTTTAAAGACAATAAAAGATTACTTTTAGAAATTTGTGTCAGGAGATATATTTCTCCATCTCTTGTTGCCAAGACAGCCTGTGGATGTATTTCTCAGAGCAATGCCATTAACAAGATTTTATTGCGAGTTTATCTTAATTAAAAGAATGGATGTTTTTTCCTTTCTGAAATAACTGCCACAGACATGAAAATCCCTGCAATCTTTCCTCAGATATTAAAATAAAAGCTAGACTAGATTAGTTTAAAAATGTGATCACTACTTCTAAGGCAGGTAGAAGGAACATAATACTTGATAAACAATAATTTTCAGGTACTGAAGTGATTAGCTAAGGAAATTTTGCCTGGGCATCACATCTTGGAGGATTCCTGTCATGCTATATGTCAAAGTTGTTATATATTAAATCCAATTCTTTCTATTGAACTAAACTGCATTTCCTAGATTTTTATCGCCTGCCCTTTACCTGAAACTATGTAGGAAATATTGTCACAACAGATTTACAAGACCATATCAAAGTTCAGGGAGAAATAAGATTAAGAAATAGCACACAACAAAGCCTGTAAAAGAAAATCTTTTTTGTTCCTAGATAAAGCTTATAATTTAAAACTCTGAAATCAATCTTAATCTGTATGTTTATATTTCTTTTTTCTTGTGAGTGTATATATATGGATTTTTTCCTGTATTTATGATGCATGGAAAAATAAAGCAAACACACTGAATTTGCGCCACAAGATATTAACAATTTAAAGAAATACAGTGATGCAGTTAAGTACTGCACTTACTGAATTTTTTTAATATAATCATCATTATGTTTGCAGCATGTCAACCCTAAACCACTATTTCCTAGCTGAGTACTAGAAAATAGGAATATTTCTAGTTTAAAAAGGAAGTATTATCTGGCAAACAGAAAGATAAAGTCCAGTTGCTGAAAGTTCTAATTGGACAAATTCAGTCCAGAAAATAGAGAACACTCCACTCGGAATGTCGTAGATTCTCCTTCATTTTAAATCTTTTAATTAAGCCTGGATGCCTGTCTTTAAGATATGCCCTAGCTCAAGCACAAATTGCAGGTTGGATGTTGAAATTACTGAGTGACATTCTAAAGCCTGTGTTATTCAGGAGGTCCATTTCTGGTCTGCATTTCCATTGAGATGAAAGGCACTCTAAAACTAAGTAGCACTTAATTTGATTTCTGCAAATTTTGAAGTCAATGCATGTTCTCAGGGGTCAGAAGGAGAGAAAGGATCCAGGCACACAAAATGCAGTCTCTCCTAAACCAACTGGGCATTTTACCCTTCTTTAATGACAACACTATCCTGTTTGTAGTAGCAGTAGTACCTATGCTTTAGGAAACACGTCAGTTCATGAGAAAAAATAATTTACAGTGTTTTTAAAATAAGAATATATGTTATTTACCTAATTTGTCATTCAGACACCATCTCAGCTAAGTGCTCTACCATCCCGTGGAACAGCTTAGAGCAATATTGCCACTTTAAAGACCATGGGATTACTACTTTAAATATTTACTTGTATGGTATGCATTTTCTTTTCCATTAACAGAAAACAGAATTAAACTGGATTTATAATAAATGCATGGGAGATACAAAGATTATAATCTCCTTCTATATTGTGCTGAGAATATAATCTATTTCTATACAGTGTGTCACAGAGAGAATATTCCACATAATAGCTCAAAATCATCTCAACAAACTGATGAGAATTGGAGGGCAAAAATAAAGATGTATTTAAAGACTTAAGAGGAACCATTGTGTGCAGAAGTATGCACCCACCCCAACCTCTTCCTTCTCTAAGACAATAGGAAATGGAAGTACCAGGAAAACTCTCTGGGTGTCAAGGGCAGAAGGGAGATGGTTTGCTTGGACTGCAGGAGTCCAGTGGCTTTATTCACATCCATAGACACGGTGAGCTTTGAACTTTAGGCTGCAGCTCAGAACTCCCATGCATTATGAAGGCTGGCTGTGGCTCATGGAAGCCCCAGAGGCCGGAGGGGATCCCGGCTGGGCTGACTCAGCTCCGTGTGCTGTGTTCATTCACAGCAGCCCTCAGCCCCACGGGGTACAACACCCTGCCCTCCCCTCCACTCCTGTCCTCTGGCACCAGGCTGGCAGCTCAGCCCTATTCAGCTGTCAGAAAGATGTGGAGCCAGCATAAACACCACCAGCCTCGCAGGGAAAGGCAGGAGACCTTGCCCATGTAATCAGCAGCACTCCAGAAACAAACAGCTCGGGATAACCTGTTCTCCCAGGTTATCTTCCCATGCTGCTTGCCAGCCTCTGTAGCTCATCTCTGTCTCAGCCACTGCAGCCCAAAAGCCCTCCTTTCCATCCTATCCAGCATTTGTTTATTTTTCTCTGCTGCTTTCCACCTCTGACCTCTGATTATTACTGTATGAATTTCTGAAATATCCACTGAGTGGGGGGTAGGTCACAGAGAAAGGGAATCTGCTGCCCAGAAAAAAGGATTGTGAAGAGAGAGAACAAGGTTTAGGGTTGACTGTAAAGGTTAGGAGTAGGGTTAGGACTGCAAGTGCAGCCTGTGTGGACACACCAGCAGGAAAAGCCTGGCTGCAGTCACTGCCCTATCAACAACTCCTGTGCCAACACTGTCCCCAGCCCTGGCTGGCCCTACCAAAGTGTCCCCAGCACCAGCAGCCCCTCCCAAGCACATGGACCCATGAGACCCAGCCTGCCAGGAGCCATGGGCAGGGCACAGGAACTCTCACACCATATGCAATCAGCCTGTGGAAAACTGCTCCACTGATGTGAAAGACGCACCGATGTTTAAGTAATTTAAACATCAATTTAATTACTCTCCTTTGGGAAGTAACTGCACTGGTGATGGGATGATCTAATAAGCTTCTCTCTCCTCTGTGATCCTTTGGAAGGAAAAGCACTTTATTTTAAAATGCTTACTAGCCAGTGCTATGATATTATCATCTCTGATCATTCTTATGGTACCAGCACCACTTCCCTATTCCTAGTCAACTTTTAACTAAGATGTCAAAACTAATTTTCACCAATAAATAAAAATGCAATGCAGTTTAAAATGGCAGAATTACTCATTAACTTCACAGACTCCCTTATCTACCCCTAAATGGCCATCCCTGAGCTGTCTAACTGAGATCGCCTTAGGGAGTTGCTCCACTATCAGCTGAAGTCACAAAGCCTTTGAAGTCCTTCTCTTGTAACATCAAGTTAAAAAGAAAACATTGCCTCCAAGGAATTCTAATTACAGTACTTCATTTCCACGAACATAGTTTTATACTGACCCAAACAGCTCAAGGTACACTCATCTTTTTCTTGTCACCATGATAAATTAATAAAGCAAAATATATTTAAAATATTTCCCAGGCCAGAGGGTTTAAAATACGTGGTTTAAAAAAAAAAAAAAAAAAATCAAGGTCAGAAATCATCTCCCATAAAAGAAATTAAACTGTAATGAGGATTAAAAAGGAGGTCATTCATCCGCTTTGCAGTTCTATTTACAGTGTGTCTAGGTAGACTGTTTACTAAAGTGGGTGTACAAACAGATTAATGGGAATAGAACTAATACAATAAAATCAGTAATACAGAAAATGTCAAAAGTTTGGGTAACAGTTTTTGTTGCTATACTAAATACAAAACAGTTAAACAAGTTGTATAATGTTTTATTTCCTTATGAAAGGCTACTTTACCCTTTTTTTTAAACTACAAATGGATAATGGAAATATGTCTCACTAGAACGTACATTCTTTAATTTGGTAGTTTGGAAATCATTTCTAGGATTTTGCCTTTCTGAAGAATTCAAAGAAAAACATTTCATTAGGTCTTCAGCAATGACTTTGTGTGGACAGGTTCTAGTGAACAGAAGCAAAGGTTCCCTGAGAAAACATTATTCCTCTTGGAAAATGTCACCCACTGACTTTAAAAGAAGTGATTCAGTGTCATGCACTTCACAATCAGTTCTATGAACATGGCAGAAACACAAGACTGAACTAACCCTATACACCAGTAATCTATATTGCTTACATTACAAGACAGCACTCTAGTTTTTCTACAGGGAGCACTTAGTGTTAAATTATAAAGCAATAATTTTTTTACATAAAAATCCTACTGGGAAATTATATGAGCTGAGTATTACAGAGGTAATATGTCTAACTGATAAACTGTACCAGTTTAAGAATTCCAAGTTGCCTGTATTTAACTGACTGGGAAATGCACATTTCACTTTATTTTTAATGCTGTATTAATCTCCAGTATTTCCATTTACCCAGGCAGTCAAATTAAACATTTTGGAACAGAGCAGTGATACATATATCTTAAAATTGCATTAAAGACATTCCCTGCTGTGAAAGCTTTAGTATTTATTAGGAATGCAGGTGCAATACAATGAACCAATTAATTAAAAGACAAGAGGTTTTTGGTTTGATTATTTTTTGGAAAGAAAAAACGAAAGCAACAGGAGACAATGGGATGTGCTTAGTTATAGTTACATTCCACTCATGACAAGTAACTTCTATGACAAGCTCTGCTGAGCAAACCCACCCCCCTGAAAATTCTGTCTCCCTCCCACTATTCTTCTGGTCTTAAAACCTGCATCAGCCTGGGCATAACGAGAAGTCATTTGTGTCTCATGAAATCTAGGAACAAAATTTCTCTTTACTGCCCTGCTGCTCAGATAGGCTTGGATAGCAGCAGGTGTCCTTTTCAGAGAACATGACATGCAGAAGAACTGTAGGACAGCCCTGCAGAACCCAGATCACAGACAGAACAATTTTAGAAGTGGACAATGCAGGAAATGAAGAAGAAAATGGCAAAAAGCTTAGCAATCTCTGTTTTTGGAGATATTTTCCTACACTGATGTTCATGAACCCAGGTGTAAATGGCCCACTGATCATAGATTCTCCCCAAATTCTGACTTGAGCAGGTGGCAATGTTTACCAGCTATGATATTATTCATATAACTAAGATATGCTCCTGGGTATTTAGAAACCTACTTACCAACAAAACGTGTTTGAAGAGTAATATTTCATAAAAGAATAGCAGAAAGTAAATCAACAAAACCAGGAAATTTCCATCAGCTTCATAAAAGCAATAGTCCTTTTCATCTCTCCTCTCCATACTGTTCTCTCAGCTAAAGAATTCAGTAAATGTATCCATGTTTCATCCAATTTTGTCACAAATTCAAAAACTCAGGTTGTCTCCTAAAACACCTTAAACATTCCAATCAATTAGTCTGGCAGGGTTCTAGCTGGAAATTGATCTTTGCCATCATACTTCAGAAAAGATTTCAGTTAAACATGGAGCTTAAAAGAGATCAGAAAAGGGTAACTTAGATGTTTAGATGTGTCTTTAGAGGAAAAGAAGTGATGGTGCACTAAAGAATGGGTAAGACTGAAAGGGAGACATGATAAGCCCTTGTTTATGCAAAAATTCCATTCCTGCAGCTCGGTAATATATCAAGGACATTTCAGTTTGTTAAACACAGCTGGGAAGTTTTACTTGGACAGAGTTATCTGCTGTGATATTTGGGAGCAGACCTGATGGGAAGAGTAGAAGACAACTTATCTTACACCTCCTGCATCTTATTACAAAGCATGGCTCATCCATCTAGCGTGCTAAATGTGAGGAGCAAAATTATTGTACAGCCAAGCTTATTTTGGATTACATCCTCGGGTGTCAAAACCTCTGCTTTTGATTTGCTTAATTTTAATTCTTCAAGTGCAAACTTTCTATCAGAATGACCCCTTGAGGCTAGTTCTTTTTGGAGGTATGGATTTGAAGAATGCCCCAAAAATGATGTCATAGAATGAATTAAACCTTGGAATTGTATAAAGCAGAAAAGGTAGCTACTGTGATATTTTCTTTAAGTGGTTTTCTTAAAGTAATTTTATTTTGAATCACAAATTTAAAAAAAAGCCAAACAAACACACAACAAACAAAAAAACCCTAAAGCCATATTTTTTTCATAAACAAGTCACTGATAGAGTCAGTCTCCACTTCCATGAACTGCATGCCATAATGCTTTGCAATGACTCCAAGTAAACTCATTTTTTTCTGCCATGACAGTATCTGGAGACAGGAGACAGATTTTTTTTTTCTTTATTTTTACTCATTTTTTAATTTATTCTGGATGAACCTGAAGATATGTCAGCAAGTTAACAGATGTTAAATGCTAATTTCAGATGTTTCACAATAGTTTGAAAAATCACTACATTGAAAGGTTTAACAAGTTTTATTCAGAAAGATACGTAATGCAACAGACCTGACAGGGATGAGAATTCCAACAACTTTCTTCATAGATATTAGAAGTCATTATGGCAGAGAATGAATCTTTTCATTTCAGATTTGCATGTGCATGTATGGGTGTGAGAGTGATTAAAAAGTCCTAAAATATCAGTAATATGATGATGGAAAAACACAGGTCTAGACAAACATGCCTAAATGAACAATACTGATGTCAATGGTTAGAGTCAAAGTTACCTGAAGATGTGAATTTTTTCGAAGTATAGGAAAATTTCCTATTTATTGCTAATATATGATAAAAAGGAAATAATAATAACCAAGTCATGCATGATAATCCTACATCATCCTTTCAGTAAGGGGCTATGAGAAACACACTCTGTGATTGTGCCTAATGCAAAACTCTGAGACTCCTCAATGTTAAAGGCACTCCAAAAACATACACAAGGCAGAGCTTTCCATAATGAAGACTTAAAATATTGCCATTGCTACAGGGGATATTCCCACCCTACAGGATGCTGTCTGTAAGAACAAGTTCCTACACAGTTCCTACCTATTATAGCTGCAGGACATAATGAGATTTCAAAGACTTGGTGTTGTGTGAGTGATGCTTTCAAACAGAAGCAGCGTTCCTAAAGCAGCAAGGTTTTATATGGATAGATTGCCAATCCGTCTGCTTACCTGTCTCCTTCTAATAACTTTGTGGAATACAGTCACTGTATTCAAACCAAATTTAACATCAAGCTATGGTCTCCAAGACAATTATACTCTTACAAGTTCTGTGAAAACAAGCAGCAAGAGCCAGAAAATTCTAAATCAGTGTTTCCAGCAAGAAGAGAGCAATTAGAGCTTTCAGGCAGGGGCTGGCTCAGAAATCAGCATGTACACACATCCATCCCTCACAACAGCCCCCCAGCTCACCTGGACATCACAACACACAGCACTGAAGTGGGGTCACAAGTCCACCTATCCACACAGTGAGAAAAATTCTGGTGGTTGTTTACTGATTCTTTCTCCTCTTTAAACAGTATTTTTGCCTGTGACTGTCTGTAAATTTGGGGTTTTAACAGCAGAACTCTGGATACCAGGACAGAGCACTCCAGTGTGCAACTCTAATGTTGGAAAGTTTTCCATGATGCTTCCCTACAGCCTCTAGGAAAGGCAGAAAATGTCTCTGACTCACTTCTCTCCACAGCCTCTTTCTCTGTTGCTATAAGAAGTTCAGCTCCATTCAGAGTCTACAGCAAATGCAAGGTAAAATTAAATACACGTAAGATATTATTGACATTTCAAAAAATTCAAACCAATAGACTAGTAAGAACATGTTTTGGGTTTAATGGATTAACTCCTTTGTGTTACTGTGCTGTACCAAGTTTCAGTGAGCACATGAAATGAGAGAAGCATTGGACAACAAGGAAACCGTGAGTCCCTTCCCCTGCAATTATACATAAAACAGTTCACATCTACCTAGCCCAGATTTCCACTTCCATTAATTAAAAGCAATAAATTAGGATGGCCAATCAGCATGTTTGTTGGGGTTATTTTCCAAAGAAGAATGTTTTCTCTTATTAGTTTGACATGTTCAACATCAGTTACTGGACCTCAAAAGGGCATTTTCTGCTACGAAGTTCAATTTCAGATCCCTTCCAAAGCCTAATAACAAAAGCCTGTGGACTGAAATCTTGCTTATATTCAAAATGTTAAAGCAACAAGACTGATAGAGATGGCTACATTTTATGAGAAAAGACTGGGAAATAATTAAACAGCAGATTTGAGTAAAAGTATTACTTGGTTTTTAGCATGTCAGGCTCTGTCTTTCCAAAAGACCCACAAACTATTCCTAAATCAAATGGTCCCGTCAAACTCACAGCATAAAACATGAGAGATCCCACCTTATGTCTTGAAAGCAAGAGTCTCATCACTGCAGCACTGTGCTCACAAGGATAATTCTATCCTCTCCATGACAATACAGATTATTTTAAGGCCATAGAATACAATCATTGCTGTACTGTGCCCCATCACACAGATGCTATTCAAGGGTTTTCCTTTTCTTAACCTGGATTTCATTTTAGCCATAATTCAGCAATTTACATTAATAGTAGAAAAATAAGAATAGGAAAAAACTATTTCAGTCAAGTTCAATACTTGTAATATCCTCTTAAGATCAGAGATAGAGTTTCATTCAACTGTGGAACTAAACCATTGCTTTACATCCCATGAAAAACTACCAGTTTAAAAATGTCAGTATCACTGATTGCCTTTTTCTCTTTTCTATCGACAGGCAGAAAATTGTATCAAGATCTTGTGCTACATTTTAGTTAACTTTTAAATTACTTCTAAATATTCACTCGCTCTACCACAGCCATGACTTGGAAATGTCTATTATTAAAAAATACAATGCAGTTAGATTAAAGCAGTAAAATGACTTCATATCTTAAGTGATATAGCATCCGAAAAAAGCCTGTTTCAAGAACTTTCAATTTCACTGTGCCTGATAAGCCTTTGCAGAAAAAAAAAATCAGATTAAAAATCAGGCAGAGCACAGTAAGTAGCCAAAAGAAGTGAATTTTCTCAAGGTGCAAAAAGATCTATGCTACTCATTTGAGCAAACACAGGGCTCATTTAACAAGTCCCTTAATGAGTAAGTGTTCAAAGAGCTGAAAATAGTTTTAGTTATTTGACTCTGGTTACAGTCAAGCAGAGTCTTGTTGCTAAAACCTCAATTACCACTTTGAGAATTGAAATGTTGATGGAGGGTTTGTTTATGCCGTGTGCCTTCTGAAGGCTGGCTGTAGCAAGGCACTTCCTTATGGAGCAAACAACCTGGATCCAAACTGCAGGACAATGACCATGGGACTTTTCATGACCCTGTTGGTGACATCTTTACTCGCTCAATGGTAAATATATGGAGATAAAATTCTAATCTGGACACGGGAATATGACATTATGAAATTGCATTATCAAGCTGAAATGCCCTTTTTTGCCTCTGGTCTGTCTTGAAGAGAAATATTTAGTAATGACAGTGGTTTAAACACATGGGAAACCCCTCCCTGCTGAATTTAATAGAGAATATATACAAATGAAGAAGTGGACCCAAAACGTGTACTTTACACCACCCCAAACCCAAATTATTTGACTATGAAAGCTGAAATGGGCAATAACTACAGTACTTGACTACTTTTCAATTTAGCAAACATTTCCACAGCAGTACAATGAAATCAAGCATTTAGCTTTTTATCCTAGTTCTCAGATAAAGCAATTAGGACTATTCCAAAAGGCAAAATTGCTTTCACACAATTTTTTTGTGCCATACAGAAGATCATTTAAGTCCTGCTGTAACATATCTTCTCTTATTCAGTTGTAGCAGAGCAATAAAGACAAATAGACATGGACAATAGCTAAAAATACCTGAGCTATGTCCAACAGATATTTAAAAATAAATGTACAGATAAAGACAACAAGATAGCTTTATGTAGTTTGGTGATCCTACCTACTGCTGTAATAAAAATAAAACATCCAAGCATTATATTTCTTTTGTCAGAAAGGAATTTTGATGTACCTACACACACCACAACCCTCAAATACCTATCCTTTATGTACTTGACTACACACATAGAACCTGCTTGTAAACCTGCTTGATTTGAGATTGTTAGTGACTGGATACAGTAAAACTACATTAGGATTAAAGACCATCAAGAAAATTAGAAAAATAAAATCTACACATCATCGGGTATAGGATATGTTACAACTATAATATAGAAAAAAATAAAATTACAAAGGACAGGGAACCTAAATTGATGCTTTGTTATTTTTTACTCCTCTTTGACATCTACTGTTTATACAGTCAGAGCACCTACTACCATATTGGGATGGGGTTTTCAAAAGCTCCCAATGTTGGTTAAATCTGCTACCACTGAAGTTAATGGGGGCCAGATTCACAGATGGTGTAAATCGGCTTAATCCTGTAAAATCCAGATTTGAGTATTTTATCACTAACTTCACTGAGTACAGATGAGGCCACTGCTGAGTCTTTTGAAAATCCCACTTCTTAATTCTTCTGCACACAGAAAATTTAAAGCCCAGCAATTAAAAAAAAAAAAAAATCCAGGCAAAATGAGGCTACTAGCTCCAGAGGACTCCACTTGTCCTCTCAACAAACATCTCAGCTGAGACTTGGAATCCCAGTTTTTAAAGACATACACCTATATATTATTAATAAATAGAATCCTGGCTTTTTCTTACAGAAGTAGAAATATGCTGAGAAATTCACAATCAGCTACACACATGTTAACTAAATATTCTCAATGCTATTTGATAAAATCAAGGGAGTGCAACAACAGGTACCATAGCTACTTTTAATATTCTGTTCATCTAAGTCAAATTAAGACTGTAATTATAATGTATTCATCTCATGATGAAACAGCACAACTGAAAACATTGGTTCACCTCATTTACCATCAACTTTAAGAAGATGTAAATCCCTTTGTAAATAATAAATAGAAAGCAAAGGAAGGCTCAGTTTGTTGTAAGAGCAAGAGGGATGATGTCTTCTGTGAAGGTATCGACTTTTTTGAGAAATAAATTTCACAGTGCAGAAGGAGAAGTGAACATTGCATGTGTACTGTTGATTTTCACTTCAACACTGCAATAGCAAATCCAATAGCCTCAACTATGCCAAAACACTTTCATTTATTAGAAGGTTTTTTTGCACAGACAAAGAACTGGAGAGACTAAACTGCCAAAGCATTGAAATGTGAAAGAACTGATTAAGCAACATGATCAGGACTCTATTTGGCATAGTTTATATTTCACACTGTTTGGAAAAGCAAAACCCTTTTTGCAGTTCCGTCCCACCTTCTTTGCTAACGCTTACTCTGCACGTGACAATCATCTTCAGCCTAAGTATTAAAGTACAGGGTATCACCTAGATTTGAAGAAAGTGTGGGTGTGGTCCCATCACATTTAATTCTCAATGCCTCTCTCTGAAGATATTTTGGTATTCTAGAGCCAAAGTGGAAAATGAATAAACAAAGAAAATAAAATCCATTCTATCATGTGCCTAAGCTCCTTGCTGGGTGAGAACAGTCATTGACTGAAGGGTCAGGCTTATGGGAAGGCTGGAGGCTACACAAGAAATTCTGTTCTTCCCAGGGCCCCAGAAGTAAATGCAAGGATTTCCCAGGCCTGTCTCTCTTGGGAAAAGCAGAATGTCAATATTGTAAGCATTGCTAACTGATGTGTTTTATTGCAGTTAGAAGGACACCATTCCTGTTCTATACACACACAAATTTCTTACATTTCTGTGACATTTCCTCCATGCTAAATGTCTCCAAAATAAGTGAGAAAAGTTATAGAGATGACTTGGAGGTTTTCATGTTATAAAGACAGGGAACATGATAGGAAAATTGATCCTGAGGTTTTCACAATAATTTAGTTAAACACAGTCAGATGGCTCATCATCATCATATGTCAATAGCATATCATCATGGCTCTGGCACAGAAAAACAATGTACTCCTTAACTGAGACTGAAGATATGAAATAACAATTTCAACCTCATCAGTCCTCAACACCAAACCTATCCTATAACCTGTTCCAGAGTTGGAGTCAGATAATCTAGACTCTCCCTCTTCACCCCCTCTTGAGTTTAGTCACTCAAATTGAAGGGTGCATGTGTCATATTTCCAGTTTTATTATGACAAGTGTTATTCTCCATCGTAAGTTTTGAGGCCCCCTAACATATTACCCTTCCATCTGTCGTCTGCCTAATCAATAGTTCCTCTACTCTATTTTTCCCCACAGACAACTTAACTCCATGATTTCTAAATATCATCCCTGTAAAAGTAATGCTTCCCACAATATGTTCCAAGTCACAAAGTGCTTTTATCACACAGAACTCAAAAACTGCTGGGCTGCTGACATGCTGACATCATTTACCATTTACTTCTTTCATTATTAGCTTGTATTCTCCCTGGCTGTTTTTTCTTTACCCATCTACTACTACCTGACATTATCTGTACTCTGCATGGTCTCATGTACAGCACACACTGAGTGAAGTTTCTTCCTGTTTTCCTTCTCGATTTAGCAATTAAAATAACTAAACTACAGCAACTGTTCTAATAAATTACAGCAGACCAAGTGCCCCTCCCAAAATCAAGAACCGCCTTTAATACCCACATCCAAATTGTATTGTCTAACCTTTCAGCAAGCTGAGACTTCTAAAATTTACCACACAAGGAGGTCATACCAAACTAGAGCAGGAAGATGTGTCTGGTTTTTACTTGTAGGTGTATCTGTGCATTTCAGTGAGTAACAGACTCCTTGATTTCAGTGCTTTCAGATCTTGTGGTCTGCAGCAACCCATAGTAATAAACTCTCAATTTCCTTCTCTTCCTTCCAGGGAAATAACAAAAAGGGGCCAAATTTAGTTGCAAAAGAATCAAACAAGGTCTCTACCATGATGCTCCTTGTTATCTGCATGTGTTCCAAAGCTGCTTATTAAGGTGAGATTTCAGAACTCTCTTGAATGTTGGTCTCCATAGGAAGATGTAAGTACAATAAACTCCACTGTAGTGTTCAAAGGGATTTACATACAAAATCCAGAACAGAAATTAAAAAAAAAAAAAAAAACACAAACCTCTCAGGCGTTAAATCTTTAATCCTTGATTGTTTGTCCAGCAAGGTGACAGATGGCAAATCTACTGCTATTATTAAAGCTCTTCCTCTGCATTGGCATCTGTTTTCCCTGGGGTGAGTAGGACAAGGGAGTTTGCTGCCTAACCAAATCAGCCAAGGCTAGATATGACTCCTTCAGTATATTAATACTGCACAGAGCCACTACATATCCTCACATGTGCCTGCTAGTTACAGACTGGCTTGTCATGATAGTCTGTTCCAGTCTGTGCACAAAGGAGGCTCCAAACTTATATTAATTTACACCTATCTACATATTCCTAGTACATGAATTGCTGACATATATAGGCATCAAATTTACCAGTCTCAGAGACCTGCAATTGTAGTCATGGAAACAAGATCCAAGCATCTATTTGAATTTGGAATTCAAGAGGAATGATCATCAAAAGAAGGTTAGTATTGACAAACTCTTTGATACAGCTGTGTGTTCCTGCAAGCATATCTAACCCCCTACCTTACATACCTAGACTGAGTCCTAGGTAAAAACGAAGCTGCAAGGCTTCATCCATTGATCAATCTATGGATGGGCAATCTGAGGTGGGGGTGAAGGGGTGCCCAGCTTTCAGAACACTGCATTAATAACATTTTCAATAAATAGAGTATTCCTTAAGGTACTAGGAGATTTACCTATGCCTTATGACAATAATTGCCATATACAGCTTAAATGAAACAAAAGAACATTGGTTTCCTCATATAAGCTATGTAAAAAAAGCCAGTGGAACAAAACAAACTTGGTGAGCTTTTCCTCACAGTCAATCCTTTTACTTCTGTTGAGGCACATGCAAACTCTAGGTAGTGTCTGGCAGGAATATTGGGATAGTTCTGTTTTCTACTGTTTCAGAAGACAAAACTATGATCTAGGTCAGAACTCTGCCAGTTAAAGTTTTTGTCTTCTCTAAAACCCAACTGCATTCTTCCCTTCAAAACATAAAAGTTAAGTTTTGCTCTACATGATGTATAGCAATGATGGAAATTTTGTCCACATTATAATGAAAGTATTTTTTACTCCTAAATGTGAAATGTTAGAAAGAACTCATAAGCCAGAAGATACTAAGCTTTGAGATGCTGATGATTATTACATGTGTAATGATCCATTTCCATACAGCCACTATTATAATACTGTAACCTACTTTCTAGAAATAAATAACTGGTATTCAATGTATAAAACTGCTCTTCTTTTTTTTGCTCTTGTGGGGGGAAGAGAGGGGAGAGAAGAGAGCAAGGACTGTAATTCATTCCCATTAGCTCCATTAACAGCCTTTTACAAACAATTTCAAACAAACCAAACAGACACAAAGCAAAGCAAAGAAGCCATCTGCACAATTAAATGGTCAGTCAGCACATTTAACTTATATAAGCCATATTACTGCACAATGTAAACACTATCTCCCTGGGCTGACATCCTGGCAAAAAAAAAAAAAAAAAAAGCATCTTTCATGTGCTGGAGGTTAAAGCTGCTGTGAAGTGGTCTACCTTGCTCTAGAGAAGAGGGCAAACATTACTTTATCTGTGAAGAAGAAATAGGAAGGAAACAGATCCTCTCAGTGGTGTTCTGTTTGTGAGCAAGATAAAAAAGGAGGAAGCTTAAAACATGAAAAATGCAGCAATCAGGATTTTGTCTACCTTTTATTTTTTTCCCCCACTTGGTACAGATGTGAGATAAAAGACAAGCAAGAAGGAAGAAAAATGCATGTGGTAACAGAAGGCAGCTACCCATTGTGAAACATGCACATTTACTGTCTCCCGAAAAAAACTCATTGTTCAATTCTGAGAAACACTTTTGGCAGTCAGGTTTTCTGAACTTAATTATGGACAATTTGCTTTCCCCTGACACTTAGATTATTAAAGCAGCTGAATTATTTAGAATTAATCTTTTGGCCTTTTGCATATGGAAAAAAACCCCAAACTGTTAAACAGTAGGACTCAAGCACATGCCATAGTTTTTCCAGCAACAAAACAAAAGGTCAAAGGCTGAGCTTAGAACTGACAGGTTAGCTGTGCTGTAAATCAATACTAGCCTTTGTTGACCACAGCAATTGCTTTATGGATAAAGGTCAAATCATTTAAGAGGCTCAAAGAATAGTAATGAAACCCTGTGCTTCAATCCATACATCCATCTATATTCCCAAAATATACTTTTCCTTTATTGGTCCTTTGCTGAATGGAAATATGATATGATCAATGATAAATCATTCTGTTAGCAGTCATAAATGAGAGAGACACAAAACCATCATCCATAAACTCCAAAAGTTCCCCTGACACCAGAAATTAACAGGATGATGCCTTTCCCTGCTGGCCTAAGAGAGTGATTACCAGTGCTGTGCTAGTGCTGTAAAACACCACTTAATTTGAAATCCACCACGAGACTACTAATTGGGTCAATGGCCAGAAAGTGAAAGTCAGCAGTGACAGTCTGTCACTCAAGCATGCTTTTGCTGTGTGCTCAGAGACATTTTATGCATCTGAAAGAAGCCACCAGCAATGGGATGCTGCTGCAGTGACAGGAGGAGAAGCAGCAACTGGAGCAATACTGGCTGAATCTGCAGGGAGGATGTGGGGTCTGTACCCTGCAAACCTCCTGGTGCCCAGCTTATGTTTTCTATAGCACTGCCTCCCTGATCATCCCAGCACAAAGCAGTGCTCTGAGCCAAGCAGGGGAAAGTTCAGGGTTAGGCCAGAAGACAATTTATTTTGAAAACAGAAGGGCTCAATGAAGGCAGAGCAGCTCTTACTGTCCTTTGTGAGACAGAAATACCTTCATTGTCTACACTGAAAAGACAGATCTGGTTCACACAGGTCTTTTCAAATAGACTCATCCTACCTCGAGATAAAATGCTGTAAATAATTAGATAAAATTAAATTCTAAAACACTTAATTATATAACCTTCAGAGCAATATAATTAAACCATCACTGGTTCCTCTATCAGCACAAATGCTGTTTCTGCGGTTTTCAGTGTTTACTTCGCAAATGTATTCAGAAAGGCAGCACCTTGTCTGATCATTTCTTTTGATCTATTAAAGTTTGATAAGTTTCAACAATGTTTTGCTACTGGCTTAGCATCCTGATTACTTACACTCAGCCACTACCCCACTGACAGATTCCTATTAGCAAGAGTTTAAGCCACTTTGTCACTACACTGCAGGGGAGGGAGAGGCTTTCTCCTGTATTTCATCAGCTTGGCAATCACAGATTTAGGATTTGGAAGAAACACACATGCTTTTCTCTGTTTTGATGAAGGCCAGCAGCAGGAATTTGTCCCTTCCTGAAAAGTCTGATACTTCTACTATTTTACACTTCACTGGAGTCAGTCAAGAAAGGTTAAAAAGTGTGAGGTTCCCTCTGAGGTCAGAAACATGAACAAGCAAGTAAAGCACATGGTCTTACCATGAGGTCTCAAAAGCTCTCCTCCCACTGCTTTACTTTTGTTAATGCTTTTCTGCCCATCCTGTCAATGCAACTTCCAAATGTTAGCATGTCTTAAAGGAAGGTTTTATTCTCTTTATAGCAAAACTGTGTCTCAAACACAATTCTTCGTGCAACTCAGCTCAGAGGTCATACCCTTATATGCAACTATCAAAAAGATTTAAACCAACCTCTTAAGCTCAGTCTTTACATGCCATCTGCCCTGCTGAAATCACTGCCCTTTCTTCCTCATTTGAGTAAAGAGCACCAAAATTCCTAACCTGGCTGTAGGATGGGTCTGCCAGCTCACAACAGGCATTGTGCACAGATTACCTTAAAATGCAAGCATTCATTTCAAACAGACAACACGACTTAAAAACTAATAATATGAGAAAAAAAAAAAAAAACCCAACCCACAAACCAATCTTCCTGCGGTTTTCCAAAAGCATTCCAATGAGGTTACTTACACTGCTTTGAAATTGGTTTGAGTTATGGGAAGGCCACAGCCCGAGACCGGCAGCTGAGACAGCAACAGAGATGAAAGTTTTCCAGCTTCCAGATCCAAGGGGGAACACAGCTGCTCCAGCTGCTCCCCTCAGATCTCAACACTTACTAGAGCGATTGAGAAAGCGATAAAGTTTTATGTCTCGGTTTGAAGAATGCATTAATAAAACCAGTCCTGAAATAGAATTAAAAAACCCCCCTCCAAAATAATTAATCAAAGCCTAAGCTTTCAGCTCTGGAAATTGAAGCAGGCTGATTCTAGGGAAGCTTGGGGTTTTTTACATACAGAATTACCACCTCTGCATGAAACTCCAATTAGTGTGAGTCAGCACTAATTTATTTATTTTTTTTAATGGCAGTCATCTGTTTATGTTAACCCCATGAATGAATTTATTTGAAATAGAGCAGCAGCATGTATGTGAAATAATCATGTAAGTTTTTTATACTATAAAATACTATACTACATTATACTAATACTAGGGGGAAAAAGAAAACTGATGCCATTAGATGTGGACCAAGGCAGATTTTATAAGAAAATGTGGTATGAAGCACATTTCCAAAGAAAACCAGCAGTAATAACCTAAGTGGAAAGGACTGGAGATCTTAAAGATGAACAGTGATTCTGTGATATTTGTACAATCCTCTATGAAAACTTCATGAGAAAGCTGGAAGGATGAGGGAGAAATAATACAGAAGTTTTGGAGAAAAGAAGCATCCTATTTCCTATGTATAATTTCAAAAACACTGCTAATTTCAGAATTTACCTACAATCACCTGTTCTAAAACAAAAAGGGTATTATGGTTATGGTTGTTGTTAAAGGATCCAGGTCTATTTAAACTCAATTTATCCAGATTCTGGAACAGAAAACAACTTTGTTAAAGCACAGAAGAAAGTAGGAAGCCAGAAACTCAAATTCAAATTTTCAAGTTTCTTGGTTTACAAAAAGGTTTGAGCTCCCAACTGAGGGCAATGCAAACCACTGGAATTAAAGTAATAATGATGATGATACTAATTCAATTTAGGAGTTTAAATATGAACAGATCCTCTTTGGGAATTTGCTTTCTGTAGTGTTGTGCTCTTGGTCAGTGGTTTTGGCTGGGCCAGAGCTCATTTTCCCCACTGCAGCCAGCAAGGGGCTGTGTTTTGGATCTGTGGCCAAAGAGTGTTGATAACACGGGGACATTCCAGCTGAGCTGCACTTACACAACACCAAGGCACTTTCTGCCCCTCCCCTGCCCCACCAGTGAGGGGGCTGGGGGTGCACAAGGTCTTGGAAGGGTTCATGTGACCCCACCTGACCCCAGGGATATCCCAGGCCATATGGCAGTGTGCTCAGCATGGAAAGCCAGGGGACAGAGGAGAGCACAGGGACATGGGGAGCAATGCTGTTTGTCTTCCCAAGTCCTTGTGATGGGCAGTGAGCCCTGCTCTCCTGGGGACGGCTGAACACCTGCCCAACCATGGGAAGGGGAGAACTGACTCCTTGTTTGGTTTCACTTGCCCATGCACTCTCTGCTTTACTCACTGAGCCGCCTTTATCTCAACCCACAAGTTTTCTCACTTTTACCCTTCCAAATAGCTCCCCCATCCCTCTCAGGGGAATGAATAAGTGGCTGGGTGCCTGATGGGACTAACCCACAACAGTCAGGAACAAGGCTCCTTTAATGAAATAAACACTGTCTTCAAAAACACAATACTGCTAGAATTATTTCATACTGTATTGTAGACAACTTTACGTATTTCAACGTATTTCAACTGTGGCATCCTTTTTTAAAAACAAAAAATATTATTTTAAAGGAGATTAAAAAATAGTTTTGTATGGAAGTTTTTCTGCAAGAATACTATCTAGCAAAAACTCTAGAAAACCTTGAGGACTGAAATTCAATAGTTGTACCTGAAGGATGATATGATGACACTGCACCAGATCTACCAGAAAACTGTCTTTTCTTTCTTCAGTCATCTCATATGTCATGTAATACTTAGGAAGCTGAAGATTCCTTTCCCATCAGCCAAACTAACAACACTTTATTTTATCTTAAATAATAAATTTTAAGCACTTTTTTTTTTCATAAATTCCTCAGCGGCTCTGAGAAAAGGTATCCTTTGAGACTTTATTCAGAAACTCTTTCCCAACAGCAGAAAAGCTGAAGGTAAAAGACCATTTGTATCAAAGCAGTTCTGGTTCTGTTGAGTTAGCTAAACCACACAGGCAGCTGGAAATCAATAGGAACTAAGAGCTGCAAGCCAGTATGCAGGAAAGCACGCATTCAGCCAGTCAAGACTCTAAAACTATTTACTGACGATTTGCTTGCTAACTGTAATATGATCAGTGCTGCTTTACGTCACAGGATGGATAATGGAATTGTACAAAATCATCACTCTTGCTTCACGATGATTAATTACCACAGTAAACAAATGAAAAGTCCCTCTCCATGGTAAAACTTATTTAAGAACCACCAAGCAACAGGTATGGCATAAAGCACTACTCTAACACAAGCAAACCTGATATGTTTAATTATGTACCATACACATAAATCTTAAGCTGTTTTGTTTGAATATCCTGTAATCTGTCTTGTCTGAAATGAATCCAATCATGTGTTTTCCCTCTCCATAAAGCAAGCTTTAAGATAAACAGAAATTGGCTTTCTTTTCCCCTTCTACTAAATTATATACTTTCTTTTAAAAGCAGAATCCTTGTGGCTACAAAAGGATTTTGTACATTTTATTGCAGATGCTCAAGAAATTAAGCTCACAAGGAAGTCAGCGATTATTATGTGCTTTCAAATGAAGGTGTAAATTCTTGAAGCTTTTGTTTCAGCATTGTGGGAAGTGGTTAATTTTGTGCTGCTGGTTTTAATCAGCCTATATTTGGAAAATAGATTTCAGAGCTTTTGTACACAACCTCCAGTTTTAAGAGGTAGTCAGGAAAAAAAAGTCCACAAACTTCCTGAGTAAAGTGGGCATAGAAAGCAAATATTAATTCATTTACTGTAGTATTCTGGATGTAATTAAGTCAACAATTGGCTATTGTGGGCCTAGAATTTCTTTCTAACCTTCAAAAGTATATTTCTTTCTAAGTTCACCACTGGACCCCATATTTTGGGCTCTCTTACTTCAGAATCTTCCTGTATCAATACGGCAACACTGCTGGCATTCCACTGCAAAAGACAAAGCATCCACAGAAGGGGATTCATCCCATCCAGTACTTCATAGAGAAGTAAAATACTGCTTATTTAAGTTGTTATCTCTAACAAACCATGCCAATACCTAAGCAGAGGTCACAAAGCACCAGCCAGAAACAAGAGTGTCACAAAAGAGCTGGGCAGGTCCTACAGAGCATCTGGCTCTGACAGGGAAAAACCTGAGGAAGGATGGGAAAGTTTGATTTCCCATGGGATCCACATGCAGCTCACACTGCTCATGTCATAACTCCCCTGGGGTCAGACCAGACTTCAGAAATAAAAACCTGTCAAAAGATCACCATGCAAGGTGCAGGTCACACCCAAAAGCTCTTAAGCTGCTCTACCTAAATTTTCACTCTGTTCTCATCACTTGCACTCCTGGCCAGCCAGTGATCCCATCAAAGAACAACATCATGGTGACAGATATTCATGAAAACCAAAAAAAAGAACCCCCTAAACCCAAACTGTTTTTCTATCTCATATGTTGTGCTGTACATCCAGGCACAGCTTCCAATCTTATCTGAGGAATACATATCAGAAAAAGTATTTGAATTCAGAGGGCCAGAATATTAACATGTTATAACCTTAATAATTCCTCTGAATGTGTGACATTAAAATACTATTCATTAAATGTACAGCAGCTGAACAGGTTTGAAAAAATTACCATTCTGCCTTACCAAAAAACTTTTACTTGGATTTTATATTCCTTGTAAATCAACGGTGGCAGCAGCAGGTAATTCCATTTGGAATTACCTTGGAACATTAAATGTGATATTTTCAGTTAGGAATGCTTCAAGACAATTACACTGTCTCCCTCAGAACCCACATTTGGGATACATCCAATGGTTCACTACCACAACCACAGTAAGGGTACTTAGAATTTAGAAACAAAATAGAATCCCCATAACTTCAATGTACGAACTGGTAAATAAAATAAAATAGTAAGAAATGCTCTTTTATTTTCTCAATCCTTATTTAGATCTATTTATATTAATGTAATATGTTTTTATTAGATCATTTATTTTTAACAGTTTAAGTTTCCAAAATAGAGTAGCTAATCCTCCTAATCTTAAATAACTGAAAACAATGATGTTATTGTATATGACAGAGAAAGTGATTTTTTAGTTTGCTAAACATGCTAGAAAAATCATAACTTTAGAAAATGTGGTAAAACTAGCTGTGAAACATAGATGAAATAATGGAAAGAACTAGTCTAAAATTATGCCACTAGATTTACTCAATTATCCGACAGAATTCAGCAATTAGTATCAGGCAATTTTAGGAAAATGATCCTACTAATTACACATTTACTGGAATTTAGGTCAGAATTAAAATGTTACATGAGGCACTATTAGCAAAAATAATAAGTTCATACCATTTATATTAAGAACAAAAACACAGCTCTACTTGAGAGTTTGTAAACTAGAAGACAGAACTTTTTTTTTTTTTTTTAGAAAAATGGTTTTATACTTTCCTATTTAAAACATACAGCTAGCTCCCTTAAATAAGGTCTTTGCAATTGGAGCACTTGCTCAGGAAGTGTTAGACCTACTTTCAATAAACCTTTGAGATCACAGGACCCTCAAACTCATCTCTCCTACATCTTACAGTCTTCCTGAGCAAGCATTTCAGTACACCAATGAAAACTGGCTTTTAAAGCCATTACCATTCTAAGGTAAGGGCCATTAGTGAAAAAAAATCCCATGCTTTAGGACCCATTCCACATAAAGGAGATAACCCTGATCACCAAACTCTTCAGACAGCACAGCAACATTTAGCTTGCTTTTCCCAAGCAGTTGTAGACATCAACTCAAAATTAGATGATCAGCAATTATGAATCACCACAATAATAAAAAAGCAGACAGCTTATAAAAACATGGGCTACCAGCAGCTTGACAGAGCTTTTTTAGAAATATTTATACAAGTTAGGAACAAAAACTCTGGTAAATTTCATAGATTCAGCTCTCAGATATTGCCAGTACAATTTAAGTAATTGTTTTTAAATATTTGTATTCCTTTCCCTTTTGGTAAATATAAGCATGGTAATAGTCAAAGCTGCACATTTACCATCAGCTACAGCACATAGTTTGCAAACATTTGTTCTATGAAGTTAAGACACATCTCCAAACTTTGCTATTTCTTTTACAGTATCTTGTGGGCAGCAGCAAAACTGTCCCTAATTAAACCAATGCCACACGACTGCTGAGTCAAACGCCTGAAAATAAATCTAAACATTAAGAAAGTCAGGAAATCCCATAATTTGTGGAGAAATATGACCTCAAATCTGGTGTTATTCTGGGCAACCATGACCAAAAACTTGAAACTGGAGGGAAGAAGTCATGCACTGGGAGATGCAGATGAATAGCAGAGGCAGAACTTTGTCTTCCTTCTTTAGTTCTCAGGAGGCTTTGTCATGGGAAAGCATTTGAAATCTCCTTCTCATCTCACCCTCAGCATCAAAAGACAAATACTGGCTAAACCCAAATCCGTGAAGGACTGAAGAAGGATCTGATCACTGCTAGATGCTAAACCTAGCAGTTGGTATGACAGGGACACTGGGCTTTGCATGAGGTTACAGCCTCCAGATGTTTGTCTATTGTGCTTTGAAGATCTTCCCATAAAATTACACTTTTTAGTCACACCAAGAAGACAGTTCTCCAAGTGGATGATCCCAAAGGGGTTTTTTTGCTAGGATAATTCATTAAAGTAACAGTCTCTGTAATAAACTGATTAAAAAGTGAAGATTAACAAACTAATGAAGACCTAAAGTCAATGCTGAAGGTGTGACAGGTCCTGACTTAATCAGATTTCTGCTTGTGTTCACACAAAATCTCCTAACTGTAAACAGGTTCCAAAAGCAACTGAATGGAATAAGCCAATCTGTCATAGACCTTATAACCACACTCCAAATAGGCGCATGAAAGACAGAAAAATAAAGAGTGTCAATCAAATGCTAGGAGAAAGGTAGAATTATGGTCAGAACAAGTTCTCCATTAAGTAATTTTAATTTACTTTTTCCCTTCTCTGTAAAGTCTAAAATATTAAGATATTCTAAGTGCTCCAGCCTCATTTCCAGGCAGCAGAGAATCCTTCTGAAATACTACACATTTTAAAAAGTCATCTGTAAAAGAAAGCCATATAAAGAAATACATGCATGAGAATCTTATTGGTTAACATCTGTACCTAATTTCTTTTTCCTCAAGTAAGTTATTCCCAAAAACCTATAACATTAAACAGGTCTGTTTCTTTCATAACTAAGAATTTCTTATAAATATTACAACTAACTCACAAATGTTCTGCATTATATATAATATGACCCTAAAATTATTGCTATGGTTAAACTGGCCTTTCTGCAAATCAGTAATGGATTTTAATCTGGTGCAAGAAGCTGGCAAAGACACTTCTGGTAGGCAGTCCAATCTTTTAATACTTTCTACCAATTTGCAGCCACCCTTGAAGCCATTTCAGGTTCTTATTTAGAACTATGCCATATTTATATTTAAGTGGTTTGGTATGTTTTATGGAAAGTTGAAAATATCATTTATCAAAACACTCTTTCTCTCAAAATATATTTGTCTGATTCAGTCATTTCCAATTAAATCATATTGATTACCACCCTGAATGTTCCTTTTTCTTTTCAGCTGTTACATTCATTTTTATTGTGTGAAGAATATTTTTAAAGTATCATTAAGACTGTAAATGATACAGCACATATTTTTAGCACACTAACAACAGAACAACCTACATATGTTTTCAAGGGAAACAAATTCCCTTGAAAGAGAAGAAAGTATCTAGGAGTGATCCAAAAGTCACCAAAATGAATAGCAATACTATGGCTCAGGTCCCTGACTTCAACCCCGCAGAATACAAATATTAGAAGTAATTTTATTTGCCCTCCTTTCAACAATTCTCTGACAATGACTGCAGCTATTCAGTGGAAGCCTGGAAATGGAATTTTCTATTTACCCATTTACATCCAAGAGTTTATCATCATCTAAATAAATAAACCACAGGCTTTCACTAGAGATAATAAAACTATCATTAATTTCAATCAGCAATGAATTTTAATCATAAAGACCTACAGTTGTTTCATAACTTGTCTGCAATTTCAAAAGCATTCATCACTGTCATCATTTGTATATATTTTTAGACTTCAGTCCTGTGAAGATTTATGCTTGAGAAACTGGTTCCAGTGCTGATTTTTAACTCCCTTACAAAAAACTCATGATCTGTACTTAAAGTCTGTAGCATGTAGTTAAAACTCAAAAATATAATTAAATTATAATGGAGCTGTTCCAGTCTTGTAAAGTAAACTAAAGTAAAGTAAAATCAGTGAACTATTTGTAGTGTTTTCTTGATTTAAAACATTTAAAGGCTCTATTACCCTGTTTTATAGTTTCATATGGCAAGAATGTAGATAAGGAGACCATGCCAGCTTTTGGCTACATACAGAAGTGATGATAAATAGTTTAATGCAGGCTTTAAAATTAATATATAAAGTATATGATGTATATAGAATATATGCATACAGGATGGAGGGCATCTTGTAAGCATAAACAAGAAAAACAGTTAAAGAATCAGAGATGTGTTGCCATTTTTCAGCCTGAAAAGGTGATTTTGCTGGTCAGTGCCAGTGCCTAAGGTACTTAAGGGCTGTTATGTATTTAAGATGATTCTGTAAAGCATTAAAACAAAAAAAAGTATTTAAATTATATATAATTTATAAAAAATCATTTAATTTATAAATAATCATATAGCAGAACTCAAAAGCAGCAACTGGCCCAGAGGGCTATGGCAGCCACCTCTTCCTTCCAGGGAGGAAATCAGCTCCCAGCCAGCTCTTGAGAAACAAAGTCTATCCCTTTTTTATTTACAGGCAGGCTTTTTCCATCCAGGTACTCTCTAGTGACAGCCAAGGACTCCTGATCACATGGAGCAGCTGCTAAGTGAAAACATTGCCCCTACCAAGGCAAACACAGTAATTCATTGTGCACCAACTGATATAAAGTTAGATACATCATATATTTTATGTATTATAAACTAATTTAAATTAGGATTTATGTACAGTCTATTACAGCATTCACAACATGATATCACTGATGTGTTATCAAAATAGACAATCCATTTGAATTGACAAAAGATCAGCATTCATACAGAACCATCACAGATATTTAAAAATATATTAGTTAAAATGCAACCAAACTCCTTTGAAGTTTTGAGTACCATTTTGCTAGTAAGTAAAAAGAAAAAGCAGAAACAAAAGGGAATTTGGACATGCTGTTTCTTCTGAACTATTTTATATCTCAGCTAAAATTCAGCCCTGTGAAGAAGCACCGTGGTGCAGACAGGTGGACATAACCATACTGGAATAACCACTTAAAGCAAACACTGAAAATCAAGAGAAACATTACATGACTCATAAAACAAGTCTGACCATCTCTCATAATTATCTGTACAGCTCAACCAGATAAGAAGGGAGAAACTGCATTGTTTAGCAATGGTCTTATACTCTTTGCTTCATACTTCTGAAATAAATCAACACAGAAATTTTAATTTCATTAAAAACTATGTGTAGCATTAGCCTAAGGTACTTAAGAGCTTTTATGTATTTAAGATGATTTTGTAAAGCATTAAAACAAAAAAAAGTAATTTAAATTATATATTATTTATAAATATTCCTTTAACTTATAAATAATAATATAGCAGAAATTATATTCAAAAGGAGCAATCCAAGTCCTTATTGTGAGCACATCACGAGCAGTGTGTTTTTATTGTTTTTTATTTTTTTAAAATGAAGTGTATGTAGACTGTGGAGCAAAGATTTCAAGGGTAAAAATGAAGATGAAGAATTGGCAAAATGGAGAGGGGTTCATTGGACCACAAGGAGCTAAGAGGGGAAGTAAACCTTGCCATGGAAATGGGATGGCCACTAAGAAGACACAGAGAAAATGGCAGTACTTGTGTTTAGAAATGAGGTAAAAGACTTGGAAAGACACCATGAGACTACAGCATCACCTGTTTCCTCCCAGGAGAAAGGGGACAAAACAGAATTATGAGAGTGCAGAAGTGCTATCTGTTCTTGACAAAAGACTGAATACTAATTATTTCTTTGGCTGTGAGACAATCACGGATAAATTGCAAGTAATGTCTCTTCCCTCCTAAAGAGGACACTCATGTCATTAATCTGTAAAATTTTAAAACCAATCCAAATCAAACCAAGCACATTTGAAAATAATTCAAGATATTTGAGCACTCTCCTACATGAGAATAATAAATTTTCATTTTTTAGACTTTGCAGCTTGGAGTAATAGCAATTGAGCTGTAAGGCTTACATTTTTCATGTGTAGAAGAGCAAGTGCTTGAACTGATTTGAAGAGACCACTGAGCGAAAGTTGTAGCACTTTCATTAAAGTGTGTCATGGCTACTGTCCAAAAGGACTTAAGCAGTGCTCTTATCTCTAATTAAAATGTAACAATTTATTTGCCGTATCTGTCAGTTCAGAAAGGATAAGGCTTGTGAAGCATCAAAGGACAAGGAGAAAATGCATTCCAGTTCAGAACGAGCAGCAAGTGCCAAAGAGCCGCCCTGCAGTTCATCACCTCTGAGTTAATACCTTGTCATTGCAGAGGCAGCAGGGTATGGAGAGGATGCTTGCAAAAAATAAACTGGGCAAACAATATGTCAGGAAGCAAATGACGGCTGACAACATACTTTTCTTCCATGTGTACATGAGAGGGAGAGCAGGAGAGATGGGAGACACAACATCCTAAGAGGAATGGGAGTGTGAATGTTTTGCTTAGCACAATAATGTATCCTAGAAGGCTGTCTCAGTCCTACAGTTGAGGTGGAATTTTGCCAAGGACTAATGAGGCAAAACTTTCACCCACTGGGATACCATTCTTCTTGAGTTGAAAAGAAACAAAACACTGAAAAGTGGTCAAAACCCTCTGATCCTCCAGCCAGTCTTCTGCAACATCTCCACCACAGGACATATCAGGCTGGACTTTGCCATAATATGAAATAATTGTGTGTGCAAACTACTACATGCCTACAAAGTATTAGGCTGTATCTTTAATTACTGGTAATTACTTTGCGTAAAAACATATTTCTTAATATTATAATGTTGCATTAGAATATTTTATAATGATGAAAATATCTTAACCTGAAGGTGCCCTTATATTGCACAAAAGTACAATGGAATTACTACAAAAACGCCCTGCTCTACCAGCAGGATGTGGGCTTCTCTCTCCAGGCAAGACCTACTAAGCTCTAAGGCTCAAAATGAGTAAACACCACTTACTTCACTAATGAAAGGTTCAGTTAATTTACAGATCAGCAACTTCACAGAAAATATCAGAAGTCAAATCACACACCACCATGGATATGCACAGACATTTGGAGACTTACTCCATGATTGCCTGGAGGACTCCTCCTTCATCCAGGAATTGGTTAAAAAGAAATGCTGCAATATTTACATCTGCTGAGATGATGAAAGAGCAGCGAGGCATGATGGAGCGTATGACTTCGGAATTCAGACTGTGATTTAGTGGATTTTGCATGAACAAAGCATTCTGAAATCAGCGCCTGCCACATGGATTGGTGATGATTCACAAAATATTTCAGTGGAAATGATACACATAGGCCCTTGTTAACATTTTGGCATCAGACCACTGCACTTTTTCTGCCAGACATGCAGAAGCTGAACTGGCATAACATCATGCTACACCCTGTACATCCTGCACGTATCCTTCAGCTGTGATTGCTCTGCTATAACAAATGGCATCTGAGAGCCCATAAATATCAGTAAACAGTTCCAGCCTATTAATAGCTTGTCTCCCTCTTAAATTTGGCATTTCATACAAGTAACACCAGGCCATTTCTGCTGTTCTGAATAGAGGGTATTTTCTTTTGGGAAAGACAGAGAAAAAGACATAAAAAAATTCCACAAATGAAAGAAAGAAACAGGCACAGCTTTCTTTTTCTAATACCACTGAATTAGAATAAATTTAAAATAGTGAAATATAAAATTTAAAATAAATAAAAACCAGGATTTCAGTCCTGTGTCATAGCTTCAAATACATAACTGAGTGATTGAGTGCAACTAGGATAAAACAAACACTTAAATTTTTGCCACTACTCCCAGAGAGGAAACACTAAAGCTATATGCACTCCATAGGCTGCAAGAAAATCTGGTCAAGACATGTGGCAAAGCCTCTACTTCTTTATCACATACTTTCATTTTTGCCTGCACTGCTGTTGCAAACCCAGTAGCAAGCGTACAAGAAATCCAAATCTCCCTCCATCCAGTGCTCAAGCTCATTAAATGTCATAAAATGTTTCTAAACAGAGAAAGCAGAAAGGGCAAGGTTCATAATAGGATTTACAGAACAAAACATCCCTTTCATTCACTGTAACTTGGGAGAACACTTGTACCAAAAAAAGAAACAAAGCCACCACCAAACAACCCCCTAAATGATGAGTGGAAGAAGTTCAGTCATCTGAGTGCCCTAAACCCTGTTAAACAAACCCCATAAAGCCAACCTATTAATCCTCCAGCAGGGCTACTGTAGAAATAATAATTTATGCAAGCCCCCTGGTTACTCTGATGTCTTTATCTGTGGAAGTGCAGTGACCCCTGAACATCATTGACCTGTTAAGTGCTAACAAATCAAACACTCAACGGCTTTTAATATATTTTCAGGCTGGAGTCCTTCTTAATCAGATGCTGACTCGAGTTCTCCAGCAATGAATATTTCATAATATTCAGCCAAATAGTGTTGGAGTCAAAGTATCAGCTCCTGTGGATTATATGCAATCTATTCTCTGCACACAATTATAATAATTTTGTTTCCTAAGTTCTTATCATTCAGCAATATCAAGTGAATGGAAATAGTGAGACCAGGCATGGCAATAATACTTAAATAATAAATCACTATGAAAAATACATGGGAATTTTTGGTCTGTATAATTGCATACAGCTATTCCATAAGCAATTTTTCTTTATACCTGAAAGGTACATTTGATATATTACATTCAGAAGTTTATACTGACAGGAAGTATGAAGTGAAAACACTAAACTTTTTTTCCACTGAAATTCCATGTCTGTGCATTTACCATTGGAAAGAAAATACACTATTCTTAATACAGCTCCAAATGTGATATCATTTTCCAAAAATAAAGACATTTGATTATAAATTTGCCAACTCTATCAAAATGTAAAAAAAGACAGAAGTGCAATTAAAAAAAAAAAAGCTGAGTGGAAATTAATGATGGAAGACTATCCAGCACAAAAATCTAATGACGGTAAACAAGATTATTTTCTTAGGTTGTTGTCTTACATTGCCAAAGCTGAAGTAATCAATTTAACTGTTCCTAATCATTACAAGTTTTGTTAATACTTATTCAGTTCTGCTGACTTCCTTTATCTTATGACTCAGGGTGTAAAAAGGGCTTCATAAAGAAGGATATAGAAAAGATCAGGACAAAAGTTCAAAAGTTAAGTAGGAAAGTACTTAAATGTGTACTGAAGAGTAAGATTGCCATTCACAGTACTAAACACAACCCAGCAGATCATCCTTCCTTTGGTTCACTTTTACTGTCATGGGAACTACCATGTTATTTCAAGCCTGTCTCTACCTAGCAGAAATTAAATGCTAATAATGTTTAATGACTCATTTTCCAGTTAATCTACTACTTGAATGCAAAAAATACTACACTAAGTAAAATCCTTCCAAACACGCATATTAAACAAACCCACGGCATTCAAAATTGGGATTGAGAAGGCAAACATAATTTGCAATGTGTGCCAGTAAGTAGCTTACCTTCTCATGAACCCAGATTTGATGACTGTTTCATTGGTTTCTCAAGCCAAAAATGGCTTGTACTTTAGCAGTTTGCCAGAGGGAAAACAAACTACAGTACCTTGCGAAGTGCAACAACAGAAGAACAAGCATGTTCTAATTTGAACAGTCACTGAGCTGAGTTATCAATAAATAATCAATCCTCTCTAAAAGATGCCTTATTGGTCTCTCATTTTAATATGGAAAGTATATTACCTTTTGAACAACCTCTTACTGAATTAGCTTTGTCCATTCAAATTCTAACAATGCAGGTTAAAATGGAAAAAAAAATGAGCTTGAACTTTTTTTCCCCTTCCACACACACTGGGAGGACCATTAAAAATTCACATCCTGACTTATCCTTATTGTCTGGTCCCGCTGAAACCTAACTGCCCACATTCACTCACAACATCTGTCCAAAAGCAAAGCTGCTACAGGAGACAACCTTCAACACAGGATTTGCCACTCACACCTCACACTGTGACTTGCACAGGACAGACTTGCAGGCTGAGCCTCCTTCCCTCTAAGTGTAGGAATATGGTCCCAAGAAAAGGAACAGGCAGCAGTAGCCATATTCTCTCTTCCTAAAGCACAGAATAAGCATTTCTTAGTAGCGAGAAGGGGAACTCAAGTTTTGCTCTCCAGCTGAAGGATCTCCTTTTTGAAATAAGGATTTGTAGCCATTTTCAAACCATTAAAGCTGTCCCAACTTGCTCTAGATGAACTAGTACTTTCTACTTTCTATGATGGTAGCATCTCCTGCATTTTCAGACTTTATATGGAGTAAGAAAATGGCAGGAAGCACAAATAAGAAAGTTCTTTGAGATCTATATGTGAACAACAGTCACAAGTAACTAAACAATATTTAGTTATTGTAATAAAACAATGTGAAAAGTGGCCCATAAAAATGACTGGTATTTTCCCAGTTAACTCAACACTTCACATTGTCTATGTTCAAAATCTAAACTTACTTTTCATTGCTAGTGTTTAATTAAAAGGAAGATTTCCCAACTAAACATGACCAGTTTATGGGAAAGTTTTCTAAGGTATAAGGGGAACTTTCATTGAAACCAAGGTACAGAAAAGTATAGCCTCCATTTATGCATATGAAAGTATCAGTCCTGTAAAGCTTTGATAAAAGCATACATGAAATACTTCTGAACACTGCTGAACTTCTGAACTGCTGAGAAGAAGGGAAATCACGCATTTCACCAATGCTGCAAATGCAATGATTCTCATCCTGACCTAAAGGAAGGCTGATGGAGTAGACTTCTCTCAGGAAAAGTATAATAGCTACTAAGTCCAGGCACTCTGATTGTTCTCCTATGAGTACCACCCTCCACAAAGGCCAAATTTGTAAACTTCTGGCTCACAGGAAGCTGTGTTTTTCTGGTTCATTTGAGATGAGCCTACAAGGCTCTCTTGCAGCTGGCAGGAGACTAAACTGAAGCCTCTCCAAATATTTTAATTCAGAAAATATTCGTTTGGACTTGAAAGTATGTACTTTCCAAATCCTGGGGAAAAAATTGCTTTTCCTCTAGGTGAAAGAAGCAAAGCTTAGAATAGAGTAACAGGCTTGAAATATTTGGCTTTTCTGTCCAGCTAGTAGATGCTTTCTCAAGTATTGCTAGAGTGTAAAAGACAGTCTGGCAAGTACCAGCATCACAAGCAAACGGTTGAACCTGTGACCTTGTCCAAACATCTGATAGGAAGTCCTAGAAGGCAGGATGAAAGATTTCCAGAGCACAATCCATGGTTTTCCATGCATTGAATCTCACCCCATATCTAAACTGGTTTTACCTCCCATTTAAAAGCCGTCAGAAAAAAAAGAATACCCAGCATTTACATCACCTCTACTCAGCAAAGACTTTTGATTACCTTTTTGCTACCTTAGCAGGAAGGCTGATATTGAAATAAGATGCACCAGAAAGCTTGTTGGCACTGTATAGGAAGCAATGCTTTTTGCTCAAATGCATACAACGTCTGATACCATAAATACACAGTAACCACATTTCTTTTGTGCTGTTTTTGATTACCCTTGATGATGTGGAAACAAAAACATGCCTATGTGCTGATGCCAGTTTCCTGCAGAAGGACATTCAGATGTACCTTGTTCACAATCAAATATACTTTATTAACCTTTAGGTAACAGAGTTGGAGCTTTATATTTAGTAGAAGATATTAATCCATTGATATACAAACTAGCATGAACCATCTCTGAAATAAATAAGAAAGACAGAATTGTATCAATACTACTTGTAATAGTCTCCATGCAGAAACACTTTTGAAACAGGCTTTGAATAATTTAAATACCACAGAAAACGATTAGGAAAAAAAGACAAAAAGTAACCTATGGCACTAAACAAGATTTATCTTTAATAAGACCAAACTATTTTACTGTATTAAATGAAATTGCAAACATCGGATTCAACATTTTAGAGATACCTTTCAAGAAGGGCCCATAGCAGAGATTTGGATAGGTTCAGTGTTCTCTTAGTTATTTCAAGTTTTCACCAAACACCATAGAATTATTCTTCAGTCATTTAAAAAGACATAAAACCCACATATATTTCAGAATAAAAGAGTCTGGAAAAGTGATCCAAACTATCATGTGCTTTGGCTTTCTTATTGTTTTTCAATTTTCAAAGAAGCACAGAACATCACATCACATTGGAAGCAAACTCAAGGATCATCTCGTCCAAATGTTCTTGAAAAACCAATAATACTACAATTTTAAAAACCATACTATCATTTTCTATTCCCACTGTAAAATAAACATGAAATGCCTTCATGTGGCATTCAGCATAAGTGAAACCCTTCAGATGTGAATTGATACTGTTGAGATTTTCCTCTCCACTGCAGCAGGTGATGGCAAGTCAGGCAGAAGAGAAATTGCAGTTGCAATTCTACACGTGTTGGAATTGCAACCAATGTACTTCAGGGCTTGCAGGGTTTACACCATACCATCAACTTCATTATTATAATATCATTATCAAAATTCAAAACGCAACCCTGAGGTTCTTCAGACACAGATTCTTAACATAAATAGTAACACTTTGTGGTAAGCTGTATATTTTTATAACAAACCTAAGCACTAAAAACATAGTAAAATCTTGAGGTAACTTCCTTATTCTTGTCAAAGGCAGAGATATTTCCCTCTTGGATAAGGCCAACAAACCCAGAAGGAAGAAGCAGCTTCAAGGCCATAAATTTAGCAAAGGTGCAGAGTGGTTATTCTCAGTTTGAAAGTATATGCACAGGTGCACAAGCAAACACATACACACACTAAAGATCTTTTCTCTATCAGACTCATCCTTTATTCTCCAGCCTCAAAGGTGCCTGGCTAACCAAGAGAGTGACAAGCCATCACATCAAGGTACAATGTCTCCAGCCTGCCCTACCAAATACTGCATACACTTGGAATTGCCAGAACACAGTTTGTGCAAAGATGAAAGTCTGTCTCAAATTGCTAGGTGAAAATTCGATCTCACGCTCAGTGAGCAGGCTAAAAATACTGAACATGCTGGAAAATGAGCACATTGAGCTGCATCTTCCCTGTATTATTTTACATAAATATTGGATTTGGGGATTTGACAGTGATTTTGTAGGGGGTTTGGGGAAAAAAAAAAAGTCATTAAGTTGAGAGGAGGATGGGAGACAGAGATATGGACCATACATGTGTTCTTGTAAGCTGGAATTCACTCCCAGAATGCAAAGAATTAGCCAGGAAAGGGAGACATCCTCTGGTTCTCATTGGATTATTTCATATCACAGCATCTTCCAAGCTTTACCCAAACCACCCCTTGCTAGGCAAGTTTTTACACCTCAATAATGAGAAAGAGCCTATCTAGCTGGTCCAAGATGAGTGCCAGTCATTTGCTGGCTGAGAGCCTTAGGAAGAGAGGGACAAAAACCTGAATATTTCTACAGGCTTGAATGCTGATTAACTGGCAACACACTTTTAGAAGTATTTTTGGCTAACTTAGGTAATTATCCACTCATATAAATGTCCACTAAGGCATTTCTGAAGTCACTCATGACATCTGCCCATGTATAGCAGGAGGCCCCAAAGTGTCTTTAAATACTCCAACATTCCACACTGAAGTTCACTTTTGTGTAAAGCAATTGTGAAAAGCCATAATTACTCCTTCAGAAATTTAATTACCAAAAATGCTTCAATTACAGGCATAAATACAATCCAATCAACCAACCTAAGTGGAGGAGCTACAAAATCAAGCCAGGATCTGACATGCAAGCTCTAGATTCTTCGCCTTGCATACACTAATACAAGTTCTACAATTTATTGAATTTTTTTCACCTCAGTGATAACTGTTTAACTCTACAGTCCACAAAGGCTTGCCCTTGTGATGGTGGGAATACCATCTTTGATACTACTGAAGTCACCTACCCAAAATTCATGTTAATCTTGCAGGCCAAAACCAACACACCTGTCTAACTGCTCTTTCTAAACACACCACCTCCAAGTCTACAAATCAGATTTGAAAAGACAAGTCCACTTTTCTGAGAGAACAGATCTACACATACCATGATGTATTTAGGCTAAAAACTCTGAGAAGTTCATAAAAGCAGTATACAGAAGAAGAAAGTACGAAAAAAAAGCAACACAGGTTGTAAAATTTAAATTAGGAAGACTTCAAAACACAAGTAAGTCTAACAGAACAAGGGCATCTTACTATGTATGAAAGTACTGTGCATATTGAAATTGTGAGCACTCTGAAATTAGTTATTGCTTGAAAGATATAAGGGCAAAATCTACAAAGGTAATCTGCATGCATTAAATTATGTAAGTAGTTACTGTGATGTTAAATTCTATCTGTAATTTTAATTATCTTATTGTGCAAGTTCTTACTTCTCTTAATAACCAATCATGTGTTCTGAAAAGAACATAGGAAAACTTTCACAATCCACTTCATACAAAAGGTGTGAAATGTAGTAGTGAAAATAAGATTCTTTTATGTATATATATATGTACTTACTTATACATGGAAATTGCTTTTTTATATGTTTTCTACCTTAAAACCTTGATCTTATTAAGGCTGAACATCTACATTACTCCTATCTTTTAAGGAGAGAACAGCAAGTGGGAGGGAAGAAGAGAAAGTAGGGGGAAATAAGGAAAGACCAAGGGAGGGAACTCAGCAAACTTTCCCCTGTTTGTAGCCTTTTCACTTCAATGGGAAGCAGAAGGGAAGTTTTGGCTTTGTTTTTCCCCTTCTATAGGAACTGATTGAGCTATAAAGAAAATAGCCACACGTGCCTGAACGTATTTCATGTTTTATGTATCAACAAGCATACACCTCAATGCTTAGGGATGCATTCAACATTCCCAGATGTCTTCTATTATAATTGCTGCTCACAAACATATCCCACTGATTTTAGCATTCATATCAGTAGCCGTAACCAAAGGCCTGGATCTCATGAAGATTTCTTTTCTCTTCTAAACCCCTGCAGCATAATCCTCCTGGCAACAAGCTATTCAACAAAACAATTCTCCCTCCCTCTAAAAAGATACCAGTCAGGAAGACAGATACTGCATCAGGCAGCCCCTAAACCAGACCACCCTCCTAGCCCCACATTAGACACCAGTCCTTTGGAAGCCCCTACCAAAATGCTAGAAGCCCAATTTGCAAAAAATTGGTTCCAGGAGACAAGGAATGGAACCATCTGACCGAGTCTTGCTGTGGTGCACAGAGCTGAGATTTTCTCTGTCATCCCAGCCGAGTCCATGCTGTGCTGGCAGACAATGGGACTGCTCTGAGAATGCCTCTATTAGGCTGTGCAATTACAGCAATCTGCCAACTGAAAACCAGATTTGTTTATGTGCAAGCCTAAACATTATTTATCAATCAGATCGGAAGCATCCTGCAGTTAGGTTTCCTCTATATCTAGGTTTCCTCTTGGCAGAAGAGTTTCCAAATGCTCCAGTTAACACAATCAAAATACAGCATTTCTTTTTTTCTGTCCTTAAACTCAGCTTGTGCTTTGTAAGGCAGCTGACAAAGTCAGCTTAACAGCACTACCTATAGCTCTGGCTTTGCTTTCTTCACAAGTGGAACACAAAACCCAAGTAAGCTGCTCTTTCAGCTCTAATAAACACATCACTGTGCTATCACCAAAGGCTTTGGCTCTCAGATGATGCTTTATTATGTTCCTTCATACAATTTCAGTAACAGTTCAGTTCTTGCTGGGATCATCCACGAGTTCTCCTCTCCACCTCTGCACGTTTCTTTCTATGTTGCCCTCAAGAAATGAGCTCACAAGAGTTCCATGAGCTCATCAAACCAACTTTCTTTATTCACTTAATGCCTTATTAAAACAAACAATTTTTCCATGGCATTCAGCAAAGTGAATTCTTAGGCACAGGCTACTCTTGTCAGTAGAGAAAAAAGCAGGTTTTTGAAAACTTACTGAAATTCAGCTTAATTCTTTTCTGTATCTCCTTGTAACGATTGTCTTATTTAGATTTTCATCTCTACATGTCAAAGATATCCCAGTAGCTGGGTTTCAGCTAGGCACACCAGCAAACACTGTGAACAATCATTAAATAATCAACAATACAAGCTGTTCCACTTCAGAAGTGACCAGTTATTGACACTGGCTGTCTGGTTTCATACAAGATAGTGTACAACCTCAAGAGATAAAGCATTAGGACTACAAGCAGCAGAAACTCAGGTAATCCCACAGGAAGCACTGCATCTCTAGCCCAGCCAAAGGAGTCACAGAATCAGAGATAAGAAAAGGGGTTTAATAGTTTAATTTTAGTTAAACAACTGCATTAAAAAATTCCTATTACACCCTGAAAAATACTGAATGGAACAGGATTAATAATAAAAGGACAGACTTCTGAAGAAAGTTTTCTGATCAGGTGCATTCCCTTACCACTTATTTCTACTTCTGAAGTTTCAATTTTGACATACCATTAATCAACACACCAGACTATCCTGATATGCAGAGAGAGTAACAGCTTTCCTATATTTAACACAAAACTTTAGCTGAATTTGTGAGTTCTCAAAAAAAACCCCAAAAACTAAAAAAAAACCCAAACAAACAAAACCAAACGCCTGATGCATATGGATTTTTCAGTGAAAAATCCCGAACAAAACTAAACCCAAATATCAAACCTGTCTCTAATCTTCTCATTTTTATCTCCTTATCCTAAAAAATGGTTACCTTCTCCTCAAAAAAATGTAAGGAAATCATCACAACTGAACAACATTTGCTGACATGAACAGCTGAGTGCAATTGTGAATTTAGCAGTGTGCATCCCCCTGATTTGGATGAAATGGGACAGGAATACAAAATACTGTGGTTTTTTTCTATTTCAGTTTTTGTGCATGAACTGAAAGCTGCAGAAGAGTCAGAATTACTTCTTTTAGAGTAAGACTCTCTCAGCTAGAAAATGCTGCATGTGGGAAAGCAATCAAGACATGATCATTAAAACTCTCAATAGAGAGTTTTAAACTAAACTTTAAAAAAATGTGACTGAAAAAAACCAGCAACCATACTAAACTAATTATAATGTTTGGAGATAAATAGGAATAATTAACTCAAATTTTACCTGCATATGACATTTTTCTTTGAGGTTTTAATATCTAGAATATGTGTTTGTTGGACTGTATCCATTTTAGTAAACTCCTGCCACAGAGCCTATTAACTTTCATTAATGTGAATTAATCTATTAACTAAGATTCATGTGCATCTGCAATAGAGTCAGATACAACCATCCATAGTAAACTTACAGCTGGGTAAGAAAGAATAAATAACTACTTCTATTAATGGATCATTTTCTTTTCACAAACACAGAAAATTAAAAGCACCTGGAATCTGCAGGATGGCTCTGTACATAAGGCAATCTTACTACAAGTTCCATCAGTGCAGGAAGAATTTATCTTGCACTTTATTTGACAGAGGTGACTAAACTTTCTGACTGAGGTGACCAGGTTACTCAAACAATTATTCAGACTTCCATTAGCATGAAACAAAAGAAATACTGGGCCTCTGAAATCTCTGGGGGTTTTTTGAAGGATGGACACCAAAGTTTGACTAGACATACAGAGCAGATAAATACATTTAAAGCAGAAACAAATGTTTTACCTATTATCTTGAAAAAAAAAAATTGGATTTATTGACTTGACAATATGCAACATAAACACCTGAGAGCTACTCAACGAAACAGGCATATAAGGAATATGACAGTGCCAAAGACACAGTGCCATCTTCTTTCAAGATGAAGTGTCATTATTAACAATAAATAATTATAAAATGACCTGTGTGGGAGAGGTCTCACAGAACACAACTCCAAAATTTTAAAGTGTGCTATTAAAAGACAAAGAAAAAAACAAACATACTTGTTAAAGGCAGCAGAAGAAAAATAAGAAGAAAATATCAGGCTTACAATGGAATTTCAGCTGTAACTTTAACCATAGCTTTTACATTCAGACAGAAGATAAAAGGGATGCTTGGTACATCACTGCTGCCTTCCATTACCTGTAATTATGTATGTTCAGACCACACAGGGATAAAAGAATATACATGGGACAATCATTAGTCTTTTCAATACATGGTGCTCACCTACCCATGAAAATCACTAAGTATTTTGAAGGAGACAAGGTTTTGCTTTACACTGTGGATGTTGTAACTAAATGCAAAGTAAATAAGGCAAGTTTTAAAATGTCTATTATTTTGAGATATGTCCCTTGTTAACTTTTATTGAAAGATGTATCCTTACAATCATGTACTTTGTAACAACTGTCAATTAGTACAGATATTCTGAATTAATGAGGCTAGACCTCAGTTTCAAAGCAAAGTATGCCAATTTTCTAATATAATTATTGAGATGTGTTTTAGAAAGCAACACTTTCCCCCTCAGTACTCTAGGCAGAAATCTGCTTCAAAATGCTTACATCCCTTATAATTAAACCTCCTTTCTGAAGTTCCAGTCAGGTTTTATTTAGGATCATTTTCTATTCATTTGCCTTTAGGTAGAATCTGGTGGTCTTTAACTGTAAGGAAATACCTTCCTCTTCTACATCAGCCATACAATATAGATTTTTTTTAGTTCTCAATTTCACTAGGGCAAGAAAAGCTGCTCTCACTGTATCTTCTTATAGCCCAAATTCATTATTCTTGCAGCTCTCCTTAATATTACTTCTATTCACAGTTCATGTCTCTGGCACATGTGAGATAAAATTAAACACAGTATTTCAGATGAGGTCCCACCCAGTCTTTCTACAACAGCACAAACATGTCCTTATCTACTTAACAATAACATTTTAAGTTAATTTTCAACAGATGATGTCATCTTCTGATACCCTCACAGACATAATTTTCAGTCACTTTTGTTTCTAAGATCATTGATTGCATTTGACAATTCTGTTATTCCCATTAAAGGCACAAACTTCTGTTCATCATTCTAGCACAGGGCTACACAAGCTTCAGCCAGTACTGAATTTAATCTGGTTTTATCCTATCTGTTGGAAGAAGTGCTAATCTGTAGATTCATGTTCTCATGTAAAACCAAACCAGAAAACGTTTTGAAGCTAAATTTAGTGGGAAAACCGCACTTAATGACAGACTATCCCATTTTTTTCCTTAAAATATACTGTGATTAAGAGGGAGAGGTAATAAAGTATGATCCAATCAATAGTTATCGTTTTTATTTCAAATCCCTTATAATTTCCAAAAGCATATGACCTTATACACCCACTTTCCCTCCCAGCTCTCTATTATTTGATAGTGCCATACTACCATTCTCAGTATTGAAACAAAACCCCAAAGACAAGGGTTATGGCAACCCTGACATATTCAGCTCTGGGTTAATCTCTTTGCCTTAAACCAAATGCAGGAGTTTTCACCAGACACTATCAAGAGAATAAAAACATCTTTGTAGTAGAATGCCAAAAAGTCATTACACTGAAAAAAACCCATATATATAGATAAAGTTAACATGTTCAGCAGAGAAAGCTCCCTGTCACTAAGTAACAGAAATACTGAGGAAAAGAATATTAAGCCCCACAACTAACGCAGGTACTATGGATTCTCCTTCTGTAAGGAAGATCCTTGCCAGCAGCTTACAAAAACTCAAATTCATAATAGTAGCTCATTACTACAAACCAAAGACTAATTTAAAGACAGACTGATCTTCTGGGGTTTGCTTCACTCTTGAGAACATAAAACTCACATTTTTCATGCTATCGCTGCTGGTAGAGCAGCACGGAACATCATCTCTTTTCAAGATCCAATTGCAAGATGCCCTTTCCATAAAATTCCAACCTACTTAGTGGTTTCAAACTTGGCCTTTCCACTTGTAGAACTATGTCCCAGCTTCTGCTGTGGCAAATCAAACATATTCAATGTCTAGAATACTGAGAGGATTTGAGAAATTGTGTACAGGATAACTATTCCTTCTCACATTTAAAGCAGACTTCAAAGATTTTCTACCAGGAACTACTTCTGCTGATGCTGCACACTTTTCAAACTCTGCTTTTTAAAATCAGGCTCTTTGTAGCTTTCCTTGCTGTTGCACAGGGCTGAAAATAATTTTCTCCTCTTCCTAATTTATACAGGAACAGCCAATAAAATGTCCTTTTTCTGTAGATGCTTTTATAAGTTAGCCATCTAATTTTACTTCAGACTTTCAATTTTCATGTAATATCCTTCAGTACTGGAGAAGAAAGGACACAGAGCTAAAATATTTAGCCATAGTCCCATTCTCACTTCATCTTTCTTCAAAAATTCTTTAAACATTAAATTACTCATAAAATCATTGCATTGAACCATCAGACTCAATTAAAAATATCTTCCCTCTTCTCATTTTCTTCCATCTGAATGTTCTCCTTCCTTTACAAAAGATAAACCTCTCGACAAATAGTGTTATTCTTACATGGCTGATTTATTTTATCCACCTTTCAAGAAAACTGAGGTAATTGTGACTTTCAGGAGGATTTATTGTCTTGTTTGCACTATTATCTCCCTCTGGAGAGATCAGATTTTCCTGTCTCTCTTCCACCAGAACAAAAATAGATGGGCTAGCTCAACTGCTAGATCTGATTTCTGGCTTGTCCCTGTTCCTTTGTCCATCGACTGGAGCTCTGTCTCCAATACCAAGCCTGCACCAGGTCTCCTTCTTTTCCCAGGCTACTCTATAAACATTTCAAAGCCACTGGGATCACTGAACAATTGCCTGAAAAGTTCATCAGTTTCAAGGTTCCTTTATTACTTGTATCCAGCCCTATTGTTCTTTATTTAGATTAAAAATCAGACACCCAAACAGAGAAGACCTTACCAACAATCTTCTAAATCTGCAGCACATGAACTCTAACACAGTTCAAAGATCTTCCTCTCGTCCACTGTGACTACATTCAAGTATCTTAAATCACCTTCACTCAATGTGCTAATTACATAAAGCAAGTGTTTCACTGCACTCAGAGTGCTTCAG